>PVJS01005801.1:0-62579 GCA_004027185.1 Glis glis
TGAAGTTATTGTGAATGGGATTGTTTTCTGGATTTCTTTCTCAGTGGATTCATGGTTGGCATATATGAAAGCTACTGACTTTTTTAGGTTTATCTTGTACCCTGCTACTTTGCTGAATTTGTTGATTAGCTCTAGTAGACTTTTGGTTGAGTTCTTTGGGTCTTCTAGATATAGGATCATATCATCTGCAAATAGAGATTGTTTATTTTCTTAAAGAGTCTTTTTTGGAGGGACCTTATTGGAAGCTCTCTGAAAAGGATAGCAAATTATGTCCACTGGGTCACCTTTGTCTCCATCTTTATTAATTTAGAAATTATAACTGTCATATTTCCCGAAAATGCCTGATACCGTGGAAGCCACACTTGTGATAATTAACAAGCAATTTGAAGGATTCATTCCCAGGTAGACAAACAAGAGGAAGACAGGATTCACGAGAGAAGAAGAAACCCAACGGAGAGATCTCGAAACCCGGCTCCTGCCACTATTTATCTTTCGCTCCACCTTCTAGACCCCAGTTTTTCCTTTAACCTCAAGGGTAGTGGATGGGTTTATTGGATAACAATAGGAAGAAAGCTGGTTCCTTTGGGAGTTCTGAGCATGTCTTTAAGAATGTAGAATTTGCTGTGTCAGAAATGGGCATCATGAGATAATGAGGTGTCTGACCCTACAAGCCATGGGGCTGAAGGCCAGGTCATCCTGGGGAAATGAATACCTCTCGAGGAAGTTTCTAGAATGGTTTCCAAGGAAGGCCAGCTCTGACCTGCAGGTGGGCGGCTAAATGCATCCTGGCAGGTAGGTCGCTGGGGCACATTATCAGGGAGGCACAGAAAAGTCTAGTAGGTGGGCAGGAAGTTGACAGTGGAGACCAGAGTCTAGTGTTTAAGAGTTGGGCAGAAACGAACCATTCTTCCTGCCCATTCTAAGGTAGCTGCAAGGATTTCTCAGCTCTGTGTGTCTCAGCCCGCCACATCCTCATGCCAGTTAGACACAAACCTGGCTGAGAAGGGGGTCCCTGCGTACCTGCTCCTCTCAGCCAACCCTGGTCTGGCGGGAAGGATGGTCCAGTCCCCTGCACACCTTGCCAGACTAGCACAGCCCTAAGGGCATGGATCAAGGCCATATCGAAGTCAGACTCCAGCTGGACTAAGAGCCCGTGGGATCCTGATCAAAGACCCCCAGACCCAGCAGCTTGGGATGGAGATGGCGTGAATTAATGGGGTGTATTTCAAAATCCAGTCCATGACAGAACACCCCATACCTTTGTATTTGCTCTATGTTACTCAGGTTGTTTTTGTCGCCTCATCCCTTAGTGGCACACAGAGCTGGGACTCCATGGGAAATGCTGAGATTGGGTCTCTGAATCACCTGTCTCAGAGCCTGACTCCAAGTTGGGACCACCCCTCTGTTTAATTTCCTTGTGGCGCTTCGCCGCTGCCCTTCCCTACCGCACCCCTCCTTGAGCCTGGGGGAGCCCCCTGCTGATCTCTGTACCCAACATCTCCTGTTGACGCCTGCTCCAACTAAGATGGACTCACACTTGACTCACACTGTTGTGTGTGGAACACGACAGTCTCACACTTGACCGCAGGCCTGCCTTCGCCCGTGGGATCCTGATACCTTATCTGGGTCACCAGGTCAGGCCCTTGCCATGAGCCCAGCACAGATCGGTCCTCAGAACATCAAGAACCTTGGACTCTGTGGCCCGCCCTTCTGCAGGACCAGTCTTACACACCTGCATCGCACTTTTAAGTCCCTGCCCTAAATATCCCTATTTTTTCCTCTTTCTATATAAGCTTGAAGAACCTCACTGTAGAGCTGAAGAAAATGCAGCCAGCAACGTAAGGGGAAGAGCCCAAGGTCACGTGCTAGTCAAGGTCAAAATGAAAACCCCAGATCCTTGCTGGTACTAAGCCTTTTTTCCTAGAGAAACTGCTAGAAGCTCCTCTACCCTGACCTGGGGACCTGGGCCTCTGCCCCACAAACCAGGCAGGTGCTTAGGAATTATTCATTTTGATAGAGGAAAGGCACACTTGGGAGAGAGGAAAAAAAGAGCTTCCCTTTGCTCGCCTAGTTTTATCTTCCCTCCTGGCACACGGAGAACAGGGGAGGGGCGCACCTTAGGGAAACAAGCCACCATGTAGCCTGCCAAGCCATCCCCAGGAGCACTACCTGTCAGCTCTCAAACCCTCCTGGCGCGGAGCAATGCATTCTCCCCAGAAAGGCACAGGACCGACCCTGAGCCAGGGTGGGGCTGGCTTGCTGCTGCAGTAATGCCCATGACGCAGGTGCCCTTGGTTTCGGGCAAAGGAATCATTGGTGCTGGGAAGAAATAAAGAATCGGGGGAAAAAAAGAATCAGTTTTTTTGTCTGCACACTGTTGAAACATTTAGATAAAACATGAGACATCACTTCAAACCAGATGTTTTCTGTGCATTTCCACCAAGTTTAGATATTTGGAAACACTAAATGTGTACTGACATTTCAGTATCGTTTCAAAGACCAAAACATGGAAGCCAATAAAGGCTTCCTTTCTGAGGCCTTATAAAGATAGATGAAGGGAGAGACTTGGCTAGATTTAAAACCGCAACTTATGCTGCTACTGAAATAGCTGAGAATAAAATGTTTGCCCAAGTGTTGTGGACTGAATGTTCATGTCCCCCCCTCCCCAAATTCGTGTGTTGGAATCTAATCCCCAGCATGATGGTTTTTGGAGGTGGGGATTTGGGGAGATGATTCGTGTCATTTGGGGAGCTGTCATGAAAGGGATTAGGTCTCTCAAAGAAGAGGTGAGAGATCTGGCTTGATTCCTTTCCATCATGAGAGGACACAAGGAGAGATGGGGAGACTGTGACCCAGGAGAGAGCCCTCACTAGAACCCAGCCATGCTGCATCCTGCTCTTGGGCTTCCAGACTCCAGAACTGTGTGAAGTCAATCCCTGTTGTGCATAAGCCACCGAGTGGCTGGCACTGTGTTAAGGCAACCCAAGTGGACGGAGACACTAAGTGATGATATCATTTCCTGGGGACATTATTGTTGTTGTTTTTTTTTTTTTTCAGTACTGGGGATTGAACCCAGGGGCATTCTACCTTCGAGCTCCACCCCCAGCCCTATTTTTTTTATTCTTTACTTTGAAACAGGGTCTCACTAAGTTATGGAGGGCCTCACTAAGTAGCTGAGGCTGGCCGTGAACCCGGATCCTCTGGTCTCAGCCTCCCAAGTACTGGGATTACAAGTGTGCGCCACCACACCTGACTGGACATTATTGTTTACATTAGAGACATATTGATAGGATTATCTACTAAAACAAAATAAAGCTTCAAGCTAGGGGTGGATTATGCCATCAATTTTCAAGGCAATAATTGTTAAGTAAAATTTCAATATATAAGAGAAACTCTAGTATCAAAAATGTAAAATATTTGGTACTAGAATTTCTAGTACATAAACATATTTTAATAGAGATCATTTGCATATTGTATGATTATGAAGGAAAGCATACCATAATGATCCTTGGGTAGGTCTGACAAATACAGAGAAAAATATATGGGAGAAAATGTACAAAGAAAATATGTTTAAAAGATAAGAAACTTTGGACTGTGTTTGCTTGAACTTTTGAATATTTTCCTTAGGTGCTAGTTTGGGAATAATATCATTTCCCAACCTTTCTCTGCTTGAGTTAAAATGCTTGCTAAAAGGTAAGCAATTTGAAGGCTAAGGAGAGGCTCCATTCTAGCAGTCCACTTTTTGGGAATCAACAGTTTTTTTTTTCTTGTTAATTTTTCCATGGGATTCCTGGTAATAGTATGACAGGTATCTGACAGCAGACCCAGAAGATAAGATAGACACAGAAAGCTATTGGATTAGTGATTGGAAAGAAGTAAGCAAGAGAGTATTGGGTGAGTCCTGAAAATTCTCCCTGCAGAATGAATGCAGGTGAAACCAATGAGTTGTGACCAAGTGGAAAAATCTGGGTTCTCATTTGAGGAGCACAGTGACCAAGTGATGCTGATGTGAAGAGAAGACACCCCCTAAGGGAGGGGATGTGGTAGAACCAATACCCAGTCAATGGATTGGTGGTATTGATTGATTGATCGATCGATTGATTGATTGTGTGTGTGTGTGTGTGTGTGTGTGTGTGTGTGTGTGTGAGAGAGAGAGAGAGAGAGAGAGTGTGATAGTTGGTCTGGTTTGTCGACTTGACCCTCCTAAGATCATGTGACTTTGGTTGTATAACAGCAGATCGAACCGGAAGTCCTGCCCTAAATGTGGGCAGCGGGGTTCTGATAGGTGCAGGACTTAGATAAAAGAAGGAGAAAGCCACGTAGAGGGGGCCGCGACTCTTCCTGAAGAAAACACATCTGCTCTCGTATGAGATCATCGGTCTCCAACTCTGCCGTTTCATTGAAGAGCTTCTTGATCTTCTGCTCTCATCTGAGATCGTCGGCCTCCAGCCCTTCGAACTGAAACTTCACCATCGTTTCTCCGAAGAGCTTCCTGATCTTCACATCTTGGACTGGACTGAATTGGTGGTTGCTTCAATCCTAAGGCTCCAGCTCTTGGACCTCCTGACCAGCTACTGATTCCTCTGATTCTTCACGTGCAGTCGAAACTCAGGACTACATTGTGAGCTGATCTTATAAATTCATTTTTTTTTCCTTCTGTGAATTCTGTTGATCTAGTGAACCCTGACCAATACAGAGAGAGAGAGAGGAACACAGGAAACTCCAGTGCAGTAGCTCAACAGAATGAGCCCAGAGCAGAGCCTGGGGATAGCCCCCCAATTCTCTTTTCTACCAGTAAAGGGGAGCATTGGGGAAAATATCCATTTCTCCCCCTCTATGCCTGAAGATGTGGTATTTCTGGCACAATGCAGAGAATCAGATCCTTAAGCATGAAACACAGCTCTCTATAGAATTCATCTATATGTGGTATGTCACAGTCTATTATGGGTTTGTGTGGGACTGGATCGGATTAAATACCCCAAATCCACGTCATCCTTCAGCATATGAAAATATTGGCATGGAGAAGATTTCTGAGTAACGAACATAACGCAGAACACTGAAGAGTGGCCAAAATGAGAGACGACGTCAAGGCAATCAAAGGAGGGGCGGGCACTTGACACAGCTTTTGCTGCTCAGGATGGTGACCAAACAAAAGCCATGATGTTTGTGCTTTCTCAAGTTCCAAACAGGAGAGGGACATGGCGAGCTTCCCAGTCATCTTCGTCCTAGCTGTGTTTGTGCCCTGAACATGGGGTGGGGGGATCCTGATGCCATGCATAGCCAAGGGCTACGGATGCCAAGCAAGACTCACGAACTTTGACAGACAGTGAGTTCAAGGTACTCCCAACCACACAGGTGACATATATGTATATTCAAAGTGTCGCCTTAGGTGTGTGTCCACGTAGAGGCACACATATCCAGTAGCCCAACGAATCCCCGCTTTCCGTCAGAGACAGAGATCACATAAACAAAAGCCTCCTTCCAAACACAAATGGAAATGGTGCTCAGAAGCTTGCCCACGAGCCGAGGGAGGGAGGTGGCCTACGCTCCTGTCAGAAACAAGCAAAGCAGCAGGATGGCTTCTGGTATGTTCATGATATGGAATTGGGTGACTCCCAATTTTTTCCCCCTCCTGGAAGACTGGAGAAAATAAAAAATGCCATGGGGCTGAGCACATCTTATACCAGGGCCATAAAATATGTACAACGCACACGGTGCGGTGACACATTAGCAACTGGCAACCGAACATCAAATAAAGGTGTCCTCACTCGACACAAATAGATAGAAAAAAAAACACAGAATGATAAGGAAGAAGGAAGCGGGCACAGAACCATTTCATTTTATTCCTTATATGTACAAACATGAATAATTTGACATGATGTTTAGACAGTTTCCCCCTAACTTAAGTCTTTTAATTAAAATGAAAGGAAGGAAATATGCTTTCAATATGAATGCAAGAGGTGTGAGCTGACAGCCCCCAGCTTTCTTCCTCCTCTTTCTCTGTTGTTAGTGAGCACAATAAAAATCTCGTCTCCTCGCGTCGTCTTTTCATAATGTTTATGGTTGTTTTAGGTAACACGTAAACCATGCTGAATGCGATATTCCCCTTATTACATGTCAGGGGCGCGTATTAAACTAGAGCCTATCCCTTAGCGTGCTATTTACTTTCCTGGCAAATCCGTCAATGTATTTTCCTCCACTCACCAGGCAATATTGCGGAGCTGCCTCAGGCCAAGAAAGTAAATGCTAACTTCTCAGCATGTGCCCAACAGCCGCCCTCAGCTCACCACTGAGTGAATGAGAGTAGTATATTCGGGGCTGAAAAATGGGCTCAGATGCTGGCCCTAATAAATTACGTGATTATTAAAAGGCTGCACAGTTCCAACCCATATTATTTTATTTTCCCTTTCGCCCGGCTCCCTGGTCGCCTGCTCCACGTTGCCTCTGTTTTCTGGGTGCTTAACTTATAAAATGCTAAACAAGTTTTGATATTTACCTGTTTATGATTAAATTGCAAAATGATCTGCTTAGTTCTGTTCTAAATTAAGGTCCGCATTAAATGTCATAGCATTTATCTTTCATAAAATGAGACAGCAAGGACACTAATTTCCTAGGTATTCAATCACTACCCTGTGCCACTGGAGAGACAGCCCAGGAACGAGCCTGCCCACAGTTCACGGCTCACTGACAGCCCTGAGATGGAATCATAAAAGTCAATTAATCATTAAAAGCTGTTACAAGCACATATCGAACCAGTCTGGCACAAAATGTTAATCAGTCCAATATCAATATAATAAATTCCTGCAAATTGGAGCAATCGATACGTTTAGGGCCTAATGAATCAATTTGAGGGCACTGGGCCGCTCCTTGGAGTCCCCATGACATGGCAGCCGGGCGAGTGCTACATCTCTAGGCGCACTGCCAACAGAGGTCACCTATCCTAACAGGCTGTTCGCTTCAGCCGCAGTTACCACGGTGACAGCATGTCACCGCTGCCCTAGTGTCCTTCTAAGGAAGGTGGAACCCGATACATCACCACCGTTGATGGATTTGTCAATAATACTTAGCCGGGTGGGGGACTGCTCACAAACACCCGCAGGTCTCCAGTCCCTGGGCAGTTTGGTGTGATTTAATTGTCTGAAGAGGTGTGTGCGTCCGCATATATGCAGGAACTAAGCAGTGGTCGCAGGCAGGGGGAGTTGACGACCCAGTGGGCCGCATTTGGAAACGTAGGGAAAACTGCCCAGAAAATAACAGGCTGCCAGAGCCCTGACTGGGCTGGTGTTATATTAACTAAGTCGCTGTGTAAGTAAGAAATAACCCGGAGCTCCTCAGATTAACAATTTATTAGCTACAACATTTTAATACATTACTCATGAGTGGAAATGGAGTTGCGTATGAATACCCCCAAGGCTTAGACTCACGGCTGCATTTCTAGACACCTGCTTACGGACTGTGGATGTTCACCAGGCAAAGGCCGTCAGGGACAATTTGGGCCAGCAGAGTGATTAGTGTGTCTCTCCTTTCTCTCTTCCTCCCTCCCTCTCTCTCTCCTTCCCTCTTCCTTCTCTCTTTCTCTTTTCTCTCCCTTTCTCTTTTTCTCCTTCCTGTTACCTGTAGCCCCCACTCCACTTTCTGTCCAAACAACCATGACTCCTGATACACACAGGAGACACAGAAATGGGATTTCAAACTGGCCTCTTCATCATTTGTTTTGAAAAAACAGAATATTCATATTTCAACACATTTTATCTTTTGTTATGCCTATTAAAACTGACCAGCGAAGGGAGCCAAGCACAGTTTTGGCACCACGGAGTGGAATGAAACCTCTTTAGAGATAAAAAGAAGTCTCGCTTACCGAGAGTCTGGGGAATCTCCGTGTTCCAGAACCTTCGCTGTCGTTTAACATAAAACATAAAGGTTAACACCGAATAAAACCATACCCTGGCTGATTATCTTCATAGTCTTAAAGTATAACTTTTCCCCCTGGGTTGCTCTTATGTAATGCATGGACTCCACACGCTCCCACGTTGTTTTATACTTTTCTGCTGCCCTGATAGGCTAGTTCCATTCACATTAATCCCCAACAGTTATTATGTGTATGTCTCCCTTGCAGTCATTTATTCTAGAAAAAAAAATGGAAGCTATGCCAATCCAAAGAAATGTTAATTTTTACTAGCTAGTTATTTTAAAAGATTTTTTTTTCTTACCTGAAAAAAGGGAAGAGAGAGAAAATCATTTCTTATAAGAGTCGTCTGAATTATAGGAAACATCAAAATAAATTACAAATTCCCTGCTAAAGAAATAACTATTCAACACATGGAGACAGGGTGGTGTTGGGGGTGTTGCAGACAAAGGTAACGCAGCGCCTCGCTTAATTGCCCTGACATCGCGCTTAGTTCCTCCAGCGACACTCTGAGAGCTAAAAATCTCTCATTGTTATTAATTGTATTCCTTTTAGAATGTAATGTCATATCGCTGCAGGCTGAGCTAATGAAACATACCCATATTACCAAAATAGGCATATTTCTTTTTGTTCCACCCGTTCTATCAAAACTGTCTACTGAAGACATTGTGTTAAAGATCTTTTCATAGAGTAATATAAAGAACATCTCAACTACTTCAACATTTCTATTACCCGATTACTAAAATGCCCAGGAGGACTAAACAATATAGTGTGAATTCAGTTATCCTATAAGACTTTAGAAATATTGCTAATTCCTGACTCTGATTTATGTTAATATTAATGCTAGATTACATGCTATAGCTTCTGAACAGCCGCTGCATACAAATTCTCACAAAGGCAGGGCGCTCCCATGCACCGGCGCTATATGCCTCTATTATAATGAGAATCTGAATTATTTATCTCTATTTATCCTACAGGAGTTCACTCGACCCCCGGTCCCATTTTCTTTTCCTACTGCACATCAATGCGTGTAAACAAGACTTTAGAGCTGCTGTGCACTTTATATGTTCTGTTCTTTCTCAGTACAGCGATAGGCAGTAGACAAAAATGTTACACCACTAAGAGAATTCATTTAAGCATGGATTGGAGGTAAACTCCCCTAATTAAGTCAACTTTAACACAGACACGCAAATGGCACCATGCATATGCGTCTGGCGCCTAAATATCGTCTGGTGAGCCCAAAGGAAGTCAGGCAACAGCAGGCCAAGGAGACAGTTAATACATTCAGCTTCTCCTTCCTGTAACCTTTCTGCTAGAAAAATGTTTGTCTGGGGGGGCTGGGGGGCTTTCTGTTCTTTGACTTCTACCTAAATCAGCCCCAGAAAGAAGACGTGGACCTTCTGCCAAGGCTCTGATGCTCCATTGGTCTGGTGGGTGCAGGACCAGTATTTCTAGGTCCCTTTTGCTCGAGGGAAGGCTGGGTGAGTTGGAAGGATTTGGCTTCCAAGCTATGGAAAGGCTCTGCTTTCCACGATGGGGAAGATGCCAGAGGGCTTCTTTGTCATGTGTGCAGTAGGACTTAGTGGGGTACCATGGGGAGAGAAGCATTTACAAAGCTCCCCCAAGCTCTTAATTTCATCAGAAAAGCAAGTTGTTAGCAATCCAAGTGGTCAATATTTTAGGTAGACCAAAGTCTATTAGAAAAGACAAACCCTATAAAAGGGACATTCTTTCCTGTGCTGCTATTGAAGGGCAGTTGGAGGGCCACTTAATAATCATAGAGTAAACCATTAAAAAAACCCTGTCGGGTGATCAGATTATATGCCTTTAGTTCATCTAAACCTATCCTATTCTACCAGACACTGTTGACAGGACCACTTGTAAAGTGCACATAAAATAGCATTAAAAAAGGTAAAGGGCCAGGCGTGGTGGTACACACTTGTAATCCCAGTATTTGGGAGGCTGAGACAGAAGGATCGCAGGTTCAAGGACAGCCTCGGCAACTTAGTGAAGCTTTCAGCAACTTAGTGAGACCCTGTTTCCAAATAAAAAAATAAATAGGGCTGGAGGTATAGCCCAGAGGTAGAAGGCCCCTGAGTTCCACTTCCAGTACCACACACACACACACACACACACACACACACACACACACACTAAATAAATACATTATATATGTTTATAAGTACATATGTTTATGTGTACATTAGTCCTCAGGGGATATTTTTCAAGATCCCCAGTGGATGCCTGAAACCACAAATAGTACCAAGCCCTAAATATACTATATTTTTTCTATACATACGTAACCATTATAAAGTTTAATTTACAAATTAGACACAGTAAGAGATTAAAAACAGTAACTAACAATAAAAAGAACAGTTACCACAACATACTGCAATAAAAGTTATGTAAATGTGGTTTCTCTTTAAAAAATATCTTATTGTACCACGTCCACCCTTTTTCTTCTTGCAGTGATGTGAGATGATATGATGCCTCTGTGATGAGACGGAGTGAGGTGAATGGGATGGGCATTGTGATGTAGCCTTAGGCTCCTAGGTAAGGGTGACTTGAACACAGCACTACCATCCCTAGACAGTCCATCTAATACCCAGACAGCTACGAGGTCACTAATGGGCAGGTAGCATATATCATATGGATACGCTGGACAAAGGAATGATTCACATCCCAGCTGAGACAGAGCTGAATGGCACGAGATTTTATCATACTACTCGGGGTGGTGCACAATTTAAAATTTGTGAATTGTTTGTTTCTGGAATTGACCACTGAATATTTGGGGGCAATAGCAAATCAAAACTGCAGATAAGTGGGGACTACTGTACAGAAATTAACCCACAAGAATCAAGTGGTCAATGATTAATGATCGCATAAGGCCAATGGCAATGTAATAGAACTAATCCAGTGTATGACCAATTTTCTGTGAAAAATAAGTCTAAAACAGGAATATAAAAATAATGGGGAGAGTGGGGCTAAGGCTTTGAATCATGTCGGATGTAGTAACACTCATTATTCTTTTATGGTGTTTCTTATCCACATTGCAGTATGATATATAATATGGCATACACACTTTCTTGGAAGACCTCAAAGAAAGGCAAACTCCGATATATACTGAATTACTATTGGCTCCTGTCTTTTATGCATTGCAAGTTCTCAAAAGGGCTAGGTGGAACTCTTGAAACTATGGCACCCTGGGTTCGAGAGGTGAGTGCGGAAGGGATGGGGAACCAGGCTGATGTCAGGCAATGTAGTCTTGACATACATCCTGTAGAAGGAGGGAGGTTGGATCCCTGGTCTGGTGAATTTCTCAGGTCAATCTCTCCAGTGAAGGCCATGGAACAAGTGCCAGCTAACTGGGAAATGCCAGGCATGGAGCCATTATACCAAATTCCAGCCAGCCTCAAGACCTAGAATCAAGCCCGTGAATATTTAACCAGCACAGACAACCACCATCAGGTGACAAGGCCCAGCTGAGACCAGGATGGATTTGGAAATGAGCATCTGGACTCTGGACCTCTGAGCTGGCTAGCCACTCACGTTCATCCTCCAACAACACGACCTTTCACCTTACACCACTGAATTTGTTGCATCCCCCTCATGGCATGATAGCGGACTTTCACTATATATTTTCTTTCTTTTAAAGTTGCATTCTAAGAGTAACACATCCCCCTTGTAAAATATCCATACCATACAGTAGGTATAAAGCGGAAGCCCCTTTATTCTCTCTCTCCAGACTTGACTGTAACTGATGTCTGTTAGGTTAGCATTTACTGATGTATGTATTAATATGAAATGGAAGAAGAGTTTTCTTTATCAAAATTCAAATACTGCTATTAGGCATTGACGTGCATGTGTTTCCTGGGGCGCTGTAACACATCACCACAAATTGGGAGGCTCAAAATGACACCATTCTAGACTTGAGAAGTCCAAAGTCACGGTATTGGCCGGGCCATGTCTCTGATCTCCTTAGGATGAATTTGCTCCATGCCTCTTTCCTAGTTCCTGCAATTTTTGGCATTCCTTGGCCTGAAGGTTCATTACTCCAGTTTCTGCTTTTCTTCTCACATGGCCTTTTTCGCTCCATATACATCTACGGTCTAATTTTTTTTCCTCTCTCTTTCTCATGTGTGTGTGTGTCCGTGCACGCCCGCGCATGTACGCGCGCACGGTAGTGGAAATTGAACCCAAGGATGCTTTCCACTAAGCTACATCCACAGCACCTTTACTTTTTTGAGATGGCTTCTTGTTACGTTGCCTTGGCTGGCCTTAACTTGTGATCCTCCTGCCTCAGTTTCCCAAGAAGATGGGATTACAGGTGAGCACTGCCATGACCAGATCATTTTTCTCTTCTCCTAAGAACACCCCTTGTGGGATTAGGGCCCACCCCAATCCAGTATGACCAAATCTCAACTCCGTTATCTCTACAAAGACCCTGTTTCCAAAATCCATCTCATTGTCAGGTTCTGGAGTTCAGACATGAACATATGTTTTGAGGGGACACAATTCAACCACTCAAATATTTGGCTGGAGATGGCCTTGGAAGTCATGAACAAATAGAGGAGATTTAACACCCTAATATTTGATAAGTTCTATTATTATTATTATTATTATTATTGTCATTGATATTGTTATCATTGGTACTGAGGATTGAACCCAGGGGCATTCTACCTCCAAGCTATACCCCCAGTCCTATTTCCTATTTTTATATTGAAACAGAGTCTTGCTAAATTGCTGAGACTGGCCTTGAACCTCCGATCCTCCTATCTCAGTCTCCCAAGTACTGGGATCACAGGCACGCGCCACCACATCCAGCTAAGTTCAATTATATTTTAACTTTGAGGTTTTGGTTGCTTGTTTACTTCTTGGTGTGGAAACAATTTTCCACATTTATGTAGTTAGAGTTGGCAATAATTTCTCACAGGTTTCTAATTTTTGTATTATGCAGCATAGAAAGGTCTCCTAGCTCCAAAATTATTAATTTTTGTCTTTATGTCTTTGACCCATTGGAATTTATTTTGGTGAGGAGTAAGTAAAAAGGGTAACAAAGCTTTATGTGTAGAAATGACTAATCATCTAGCCCAACAATATCTATGGAATAGTACAACTTTTCTGCATGAATATGTCACTTTTAATAACATAGAAACACGTCTACATTGGAGTCTATTTTTGGATTGTCCATTCAGTCTATTGATTTATTTTTCTAGTCCTGTTCCTATACAGTCACTCCTTGTTTTTATTACTGTAGCTCAATTTTACTGGTAGAAACTAGAGTAGCTGGTAGAGACTATTTTCTGTTGTTTATTTATTTTTATCCAAAATTATCCTACCTAATCCCAAATAAATAAATGGTTATTCTTCCAGATGAACCTCAGTCTCATTTTTGTTATGTTAAAAAAGAAAGTTATCCAATGGGTGTGGTGGTGCCCGCTTGTAATCCCAGTACTTGGGAGGCTGAGACAGGAGAATCGCAATTTCGCTGCCAGCCTCAACTACTTAGTGAAGCCCTCTGCAACTTAGTGAGATCCAGTTTCAAAATAAAACATAAAAATAGGGCTGGGGGTGTAGCTCGGAGGTAGAATGCCCCTGAGTTCAATCCTCAGTACCACAAAAAATAAAATAAAAAATAAATAAAAAAGAAAGTTATCTGGGGATTGCACCACGAAGACTGGTTTCTTCAAACTGTCAGTATCTGCTCTGGAACAGCAAAGTTGTTTTCCACTATGCAAATTTCCTTCTTCTTCTTCTTCTTCTTTTTCTTTAAGTCCTTCAGCAGATGCGTATAGTTTTCTTCGCATAGGTTTTGGACCTCTCCTGTGTGATTTATTCTTAGACATTCCGTGTTTTTGTTTGTTTTCTATTGTGAATGGAATCTTTGAATGACACCCTGATTTCTCCTCCTACTCATTCCCCACATCAATCTGTTAGCAAGTACTGGTAGTTCTTTCTGTAGCTGAAATACATGTTAAACTTACGCATATTTCCTGGAAGCCGCCTCACCGCCGTCTCCCCTCATCTAAACTGGGGGTCACTTGGTTTCCACCCACACTTCCTGAGATCCCAGAGGTGCCCTGCTTGGTCCTGAACCTTTCGCCACCACGCTGGCTCTGGCTGTCCCTCTATCATGACACATTCTTGTTCGGCAGCTCCTTCCTTCCCTGGCTCTGCCCGACGGGCTACTTCTCCTTCAGGTCTCAGCTCCTCTTCTACCTCTTAGGAGAGGCCTCTCCTCACATGACCTTTCTAATTCCATCACCTCAGCCTGTTATTGTCCTGAATTCCTTCACAGTATGTACCACTGTCGCCAGAAAAGTCTTGTTTTCTATTTGTACCTTTGCTTGTGTATGTATTATGTCTTTTAATTACCAAGCAAGTGACTGGAAAAACAATGATTCTATCCTCTTATACCTGTGTCCACATTGCTGGACACAAAAGAGCCTCTCAGAAAATTTGTTGAAGCCGGGCATGGTGGCGCACGCTTGTAATCCCAGTACTTGGGAGGCTGAGACAGGAGGTTTGCAGGTTCAAGGCTGGCCTCAGCAATTTAGTGAGAACCTCAGCAACTTAGCAAGACACTGTTTCAAAATAAAAAAAAAAATTAAAAAGGCTGGGGGTATAGCTCAGAGGTAGAATGCCCCCAGGTTTGATCCCCAGTACCTAGAATAAATAAATAAAGTAGTGTGTTGTCTTTCTCTCTTTTTTCCTCTGTCTTATGTTTGTACGATAAAAGACCATTATTATTAAGTAACTGGCCCTCTATTTCTTTTGATTCTAACTAAAGCCTTATTTAATTCTTGTGGGGTCTTCCTGGGGTGTAATTAGGCCATGACATCTACAAGTAATAAAGATTTTTGCCTCTTTTCACCACTTACCTCTCAATTTATTTGAATTCCTTTTAACTAGTAGTAGTTCCAAAATAATTTTAAATAATATTGGTGACAACAGGGACCTTTGACTCGCTATTAACTTTGGTAGTAACATTTTTCTTTAGGGTTTTCTTGCAAAATCTGATATTATGATACTGATGCTGGAATGAATGTGTGAGTTTGCCTGTGTGTGTGTGGTATAGTTTTATCATGTTAAGGATGTTAACATAAGAAGGTTTTAAAAAATCAAGATTGAGTTCTTTACACATTGTAGATATTAGTCCTCTATATCACTCCTTGGTATTACTCCAAAAGAATTAAAGTCAGAGTACTATAGTGACACACGCATATCCATGCTTATAGCAGCCTACTTCCCAATAACCAAATTATGGAACCAACCCAGGTGTCCAACAACAGAACAGAAAACAAAAATGTGGTATGTACAGACAATGGAGTTTTGCTCAGTCTTAAAGAAGAACAAAATTATGTCATTTGCAGAAAAATGGACTGAACTAGAGATTATTACGCTAAGTGAAATTAGCCAGTTACAGAAAGTTAAGGTTCCTATGTTTTCTCTCATGTGGAAACTAGAGAAAATCTAAGAAACAAAAAAGACTTTAGATAAACAAGGAGAGAGACCAGTAGGATAGTGGAAGGGCGTGAGGGAAGGGAGATGGGAGGGGAAAAAGGAGAATTGATGAAGGAAACAGTTCAAATAAAGCTATGTCCATATATGAAGGTATCACTACCAATGTCACCAACATGTATGGGGAGGGGCGGGTAGAGGGTGGGATCCCCAAGAAAACCACCAAGTGCTGGGTGCATGTGTGTTTCTATTGCTTTGAACCTCACCATGATGTATGATTACAATGCACCAATAAAAGTATAAATAATCAAGATTCAAGATTAGATATTATCTTTATTTAGCAGATACGTATAGTTTGGGCATTTATTCAGATCAATGAATGATTGGTGATTAATTTATTAAAGTAATGAAGTATATGAATAGACCTCTCTTTTCTTTCTTTATCTATCATCTATCTATCTATCTATCTATCTATCTATCTATTTATTTTTGTGATACTGGGACTGAACCCAGGGACATTCTGCCTCTGAGCTACAACCCCAGCCCTATTTTATTCTATTTTATTTGTTTTGAAACTGGGTCTCACTAGGTTTCCAAGAGTCTCTCTATGTTGTTGAGGCTGGTCTTGAACCAAACCAACCGGGTGTGGTGGCCCATGCCTGTAATACTGAAGCTGTCCTCGAGCCTGCGATCCTCCTGTCTCAGCCTCCCAAGTACTAGGATTACAGGTGTGTGCCACCACGCCTGGCTGTGAATAGAACTCTTAATATCATATTATTACTGCATTCTCAAGTGAACCCCACTTGGTCTTTAAAGAAATACACTGCCAGTTCTATTTACTAATGTTTCTTCCAGGATCTTTGCCGGGCCTGCAAGAGCGCCCATGCACGTAGGTGGTTGCTGGTAAATGGTTTGCTGTCTGGGGCTGTCACTGGTAAGTACGCTGTAGAGTAAGAACATCCCTAGAAGTAACCTGAATCATGGATGATCAGGTCCACAGTGACCACACCACTCTCTATGACCTAATGAAGGTGCACCAGCAAGAAACAGAAGCTAAGATCCAATCAAGCAAGGAGGGATTTCCCTTCTTCCAGCTGTATAGCCACCCAGATTTACCTAAATCCAGTTTATATGTGGTTTCACTGAAGACCATCCAATAATCCCTAATCTAAGCATTGCCTGGAGACATCAATTCGACTAAAGTATTTAATTTATTTCATAAGTTGTTAGGACTGGATAATGCTTAGTTAATTGCGGCCTGCTGACCATACTAAAAACAACTCTTGCAAAATGGATACCAGCTTGGACTTTAAAACATTCTTTTTCTTCCTCATTCTTTCTCTCTCTCTTTTTTTTAAAGTACTTTCACTTTTTAAAGATTCCTAGAGAACCAGATGGGTGATGAAAAGTCTCAAAATACCAGGTTTCGCATGTGATACTAATATTGGGAGAAAAAAAGTGACACTAGAAATTATTTAGTTATTCTGAAATCTGTCACTTCTTAAAAACAGCGTCAGAATTAGAAAAGAAAGAATTAATCGTGTAACATTGTGTTCTCATATTTTCAATGCAAACTAGTGAATTGGGAAGTAAAAATCCTTTAAAATGGATACCCCAGAACCCTCGTAGGAGGCCAAGCCCCTGCCTTCCAACTGAGAAAGAATTCCCAGATTGCCTGATGAGGAGAAATCTATGTCGATGGTCCCAGAGTTCCAGAGACTCCCCTGAGAATCTGGACAGAAGCCCAGAAGACATACAGGAGACCCACTGAGGATAGCCTAATATACACAAGGAAGAGTCCTTACACGCCAGGGATGTGTGAGTCGATGCAGGAAGCCAGCGTCCTGCAACCAAGTCTCTCGGGAGTCCTTGATCTAGGGGTCATCTGGGTGCCTCGCTCTTTCCCTGGTGCATCTGGTCAGGACCCTCAGGATTTGTGCTTGCCCATCAGCCGCTGTCACCACCTGGCCACCCCACCACGGCTGCCTGCACCGGCTGCCCTGGCTCCAGGCTGGACCAGGTCAGGCTGCTTCCCAGCTGGGCTCCCAACAGCCACAGCCAACTCCCATGTTGACATGAAGCCATTTAAATGGAAATCCAGTTTTACAAAGTGCAAGTGACTGGTAAGGAAGACGTGAAGGATGCTTATGAGAATTTTATTTAATTCCGAATCAATTGTGTATTCTAATTCATTAATAAAGGGGAAAAAAGAAAGAATACAGGAATGCCTGATCGCTTGTCATTATTCAAATGGAAAGGACTACTTCTTAATAGGAATTTCTTAGGGAAATTGTCAATTTCCCATTTTCCCTGAAAATCTATTTTTATAGAAGAACTTGGGTCCCATTCGTCCTTGTAAATGAATTAGATTTGACTTTATTGGGTATTATATAAACAAGAATCAAAAAGGTCCAACCAAGTGCTCGACTGGATTTTTCACAATTCAGTCATTTTGTTTGTTTGGTTGGTAATAATAAAGTATCTGAGGAAAATATGAGAGTGTTTTTCTAGAATTAAACCCCAAATGTTTTATCGGAGAAACTTAGGGGTTAGCACCTAAGTCTTCTTTGAGCTGCTCTGCTCTCCCTGGGGTCAAGTTAAGGTCACAGTTGGGTGACCATGGCTGGTCCAAGTCTCATCAGCCCCCTAAGACTTAGAAGAGCAAAACAATCCCAGGAAGTCTTTACCCTGTGAGTTAAGTGGGAAAGAAAAAGTTCCTCCCAAGTTCTCTCTCCCTCCACTCAGTGGGCCCTGCCCTCAAATCTTACCTCTTCTACTTGCAGTCATGGGACAAGAGACAAATCACTTAAATTCTTACTATCTACCACACAGGACGGTGGTGAAAATTAAATGAGAGGTCAGTGACCCACTGTATTGTGACCCAGGAAGGCTTAGACAGCCAAAGTCACAGTGAGTATTCCAACAATATGAGCCAATGTCCCTATCGTACCTGAAACGGAACATGCTCCAAACGGAAGGATGGCTTTGCAGTCATTCGGAGTTTAGCAAAGAGTTGGGTCTGGGTTTGTCGGTTTGTTGTTTTGTCGCAAAATGGGATTCAGCTGATTTAAGAAAGAGCATGACTATCTATGGTTTTTTTTGGTGTGGGTTTTGCAGTGCCGAGACCTTGCACATGCAGACAAGCATTGTACCACTGAGTCCCCCCCCCCAGCCCAGTTCTGCATATGTTTAAAACATGCCGTGTGGTCACTTGCAATGTCATAAGCAATTGCAGGATGCAGTTAAAGGGAGTTGCCTCCTGTGCTGGCCCACAACGTAGGCAGCTGCTGCTCTGTGCTGCAGGATAATCACATCACAGAAGAGGGGCAGAGAGGACACAACACTGGCAGGTTGGGAGAAGCGTGGCAGGAGTAAGGCACGTTTCCCTGCAGGAGTGGGGCTAATTTTTGGCAACGTCGTGTGCCCCACACAGGGAGGGTGAAAAGCACGGATTCATCCCCAAGTGCTCCAAGTCAGGTTAAACACTGAGGCAAGGAGCCAGGTAGAGGGGCAAAAGTGGGGGAGAAAGGGGAGGAAACTACAAAGAGAGGAACCATTCCGACTGGGCATGCAAGGGAAGCAGTTGCAGGAAACCCTACCTCATCTTGGACCCACCTTATCCCAGAGCAAGCAGGGTCTTAGTGAGGGCATTCCATTTGGTATATTGTCTCTTCTAATTTTGCAAAAGAAAGAGAGACATAAATATAGACAGAGATGAAAACGATGAAAGAAGGGGAAAGAAAAAAAGAGAAGGGGGAGTGGGGGAGGGAGGGAGGGAGAGGAGAAATATTGATAGAACTTTTTTTAAATGAATATGCAAATATAAGCTGTTATATAAAATTATCATATTAAAAATAAAAGAGCCAAATTTCAGAAAGTCTTTACCCTGAAACCAAAGAACAATAAAGGTGGACCTCTGACGGAGGAACTCCTATTTCAGCTCATCAGAGTGTTCATGCTGCCCACGGGCCTAAGCCCAGGGGTGCACAAGGTCTTCTGCCTGGGCCCCAACTTCTGCCCCTTGAGCATCACACCCCTCCCAAGTACTGTGTGTTCATGTTGGTAGGGCAAGACCAAGCATGGAACTCAACCCTTGTAGGTGATCAACACAGACTCACTCCTTCCTTCCTTCCTTCCTTCCTTCCTTCCTTCCTTCCTGGTACTGGGGATTTAACTCAGGGGCATGCTACCTCCGAGCTATACCCTCGGCCCATTTTATTTATTATATTTTGAAACAGGGTCTCACTAAGTTGCTGAGGGTATTGCTAAGTTGCTGAGGATGTCCTCGAATCTGCCATCCCTCTGTCTTAGCCTCCCAAGTACTGGGATTACAGGCCTGTTCCAACATGCCCGGCTTACACATGCTCCTTGAGTAAAACAAGGAGTTTAAGGCTAGAAAACCTCTGCCAAGCCTCAAAAGATTCACATAGATCCCTGGAAACTCCACCCTTAGGGAAAGCTGACCATGCTCCCCCTGTTGGTCAGTCTTTGTTGAGCACCACTTACTTATCATTATTATTATTATTTTTTTGCAACACTGGGGATTGAACCCAGAGGCATTCTACCTCCGAGCTACACCCCCAGCCCTATTTTTTATTCTTTATTTTGAAACAGGGTCTCACTAAGTTGCAGAGGCCTCACTAAGTAGCTGAGGCTGGCCGCGAACCTGTGATCCTCCTGTCTCAGCCTCCATAGTACTGGGATTACAAGCGTGTACCACCATGCATTTAAAAGAAACCCTT
Organism: Glis glis; assembly: GCA_004027185.1. NCBI lineage: Eukaryota > Metazoa > Chordata > Mammalia > Rodentia > Gliridae > Glis > Glis glis. The sequence goes on from PVJS01005801.1 coordinate 20,110, forward strand.
GAAGCTGGATGCAGTGGCACATGCCTGTAATCTCAGTACTTGGGAGGCTGAGACAGGAGGATCGCAGGTTCAAGGACAGCCTCAGCAAGTAGTGAGACTCTCATCAATCTAGCAAGACCTTGTTTCCAAATAAGAAATAAAATTGGGCTGGGGGGTGTAGCTCTGGGTTCAATTCCCAGTACCACAAAAAATAAAAATAAAAGTAAATAAAAGAAATCCTGGAGACAGCCGGTGTGTCCTGGGAGGTCCAGCACAAGGATTTATAGTAAGGGTAGAGAGGGATGCTCTGCTCAACTTAAGTACACAGGTGGCATGACTATTCTTTTTGTTTTTGTTTTTTCCAACAATCTTAAAGGGCCATTTTTCTCCCCATGCTATAGGGTTTGAAAAACAGACTTGAGATGAGTATACTCTTTTATTATTTGCTCGTTTTTTATTTTGGCATAATGCCACAGCAGGCAGCTGGGAATGTTGAACTGCAACCTAGGTCATATCTACACTGGGCTTGAGCACCAATAGGAGGCTGTGCCGTCAGCCAGGGTGAGTACCCCAGCAGTGAGCAGCCCTGCACCCCACGAGGACAAAGACACAATGACGTCAGCTTCCGATTCCAAGGTGTGTGACATTCACCATGCTAAGGCCATGGTCCCCTTGCAAACTAGTCTGGGCTTGCTTTGGACAGAAGATTCTGGAATGTGTTCAAGCATGACTCATCTCCAGACTGTTTATTTTGTCCAATAAAATTTCATACTTGAATTATTACCCTCAAGAGCCATGGATTTACTTCGTTTAACTAGACGGAAGAGGAGAAATGTGGCGAGGTTTACTGAGTAGACTTCCAAAAGCGTACACACATCTCAGAGGCCGGGCAATTTCAGGAAGCCTTTATTCAGCCTTGTTCTCTGGCCTGTGGGTCAGAGGTGAGCTTTGGGACTTTCAAGCCTAGCATCATGGGCTCCTTGGCTTTCTGAAGAACAGAGTGCCCAGCTGCTGTGAATGTGACCGGCCCTTTCTCCACGCCTATCCGAGCTTGGAAAGCTTGTCCCATCAGAAGATGTAGGCTGCTAGCACTGACATAGTCCAACAATCAGGAGTTCTGCTGCAGGGTTTAAGACTTGGAACGAGCATTTTGTAAAAATATATGTGAATAACGTTGGTTTCCCAAGACCCAAACGAAGTCTTCGATGAAAAAACCTTCATCGAAGTATGATATGAGAACAGAAAAACATACAGTGCATACGTTTGTACCCTGAGTGTATGGCCTGATGCATTTTCTCATTATTCTAGTCTTTATATACTTAAAAAACAAAAAGAAGAGCCAGGTGTGGTGGTACACGCTTGTAATCCCAGTACTTGGGAGGCTGAGACCAGAGGATCCGGGTTTGCGGCCAGCCTCAGCTACTTAGTGAGGCCCTCCACAACTTAGTGAGGCCCTCCACAACTTAGTGAGACCCTGTTTCAAAATAAAGAATAAAAAATAGGGCTGGGGGTGGAGCTCGGAGGTAGAACGCCCCTGGGTTCAATCCCCAGTACCGCAATAAATAAATAAATAAATAAATAAATAAATAAATAAAAGAAGCAGCTAAGCGCGTTTTGATTACCCATCCTTAAGGAGGGCAATTTTTGCCTATCTGTCCACACAACCTGTGTTTTTCAGGGGATGTTCATTCACAATGGATGTCCAGTTTTTTAAGCTGGGAAACCTCCATAAAGTACAAAAAAAGACAGCTAGATTTGTCTATTGTCCCTCACATTCTGCTTTCATTCCAGCTCTTCCGTCAAAGCCACATTCTTATTTATCCTTCTGCATATGTTCCTGGGATATTTCTATTTAGTAGGAAAGCAGTATCAGTGAACATCTCTGTTTTCTTAAGTTTGTCAAACAACAGAATATCTGGTCTGTTGGCCAGAATTTGTTAATCTGTTATCACGGCTCCGTCCCAATGCGTCTTGGAGAGTCTGTTTTCCAACACATTCTTGGGTTTATCCTTGGGAATGGTGTGAAACCACTCGTTAACTCAACAGAGGGCTAATTATTGATGGGAAATCTCAGCGCCTCTTTGTGCATGTTTCCCAGGCACCTTCCTCTACTCCTCGCTCCTCTGCCAGGGAGATTTATGACAGAGGCTGGTCAGTTTGTCCCAAGCTTCAGAAGCCTAAACTGCGAGAGTGAAAAAGAAAAGAAATTAAGAAGTAAGATTTCTTTTTGTAAGGAAAAAGTGGAGGGGGGGGATTCCTATCTTTGCATCACCAAGGATCCTCCCTGACCTGAATTTTTAAAAAAAAAAATACAGATGCTGCTTGACTTCTGATGGGGACTCATCCTGCAAGATGAAAATATCTTGTCCAAAATGCATTTAATATGCCTGACCTGCTGAACTTCCTGGCTTAGCCTAGCCCACCTTAAGTGTGCTCAGAACACTTACATTAGCCTGCAGTTGGGCAAAGCCATCTAACACTAAGCTGATTTTACAATAAGGTGTTGAATGTCTCGGGTAGTGTATTGAATAATGTTCCAAAGGTGAAAGACAGAATGGTTATATGGGTACATTTTGCATCCTCAAGTTGGAAAGTCACAAATCGAACCATCCTACGTTGAGGGCTGTCTCTGTATTGCTATCAAATCACATTAATCAAGTAGCAGAGATTTCAGCGGGAGCAGGGGTGGGGGGTGTCCACGGTGAGGGTCTGGGTGTCTCTGGATCTGTTTGGTGACTGGAAGACAAATCCAAGAATCAAATCCAAGAAGGCGTGGACTTCAGCTTTGGCTGAAGGAGGAGGAAAAGCCTTGCCAGGTGCCATTTCCTCCAAAGAGGAGGGGAAAGGAGGAAGGGGAAGAGACGGCATTGATTTCCAGCCCCTTCCCCTCACCCAAGGATGACCTCTGACCTCTGACAGGTTTGCTATCAGCACAAGCTGTAGATGGAGTGAGACCCCCTGAGAGCTGGAACAGCAGGACCATCCCAGGCTTGGGTGACAAAGGGTGCTGACCTCTCTGTGGAGTCACTTGGGTACAGGGAGGCGCCCATGTGACCTGTACTCATAGGTGGCGGCAGCCACAGCCTACAGATGTGAGGTGCCTGGAGGTCATGGTCCCTGGGGAAGTCAGTGAGCCTTTGGGGTCATTTGCAACCAGCTGGGAGTCGAATAAAGCAGAGGCAAGAGCTGGAAATCTGAGTTTTTCCTACCAAATGAATTCCTATTGGAATTCACCATCTGGGGAGACCTGGGGCAAGCTGGGTTGATTCAACGATAACTCATTTGTTTTCCAAGTTATACCGTTCTTTATAAGTTTAAACAGAGTGCCCTGTTTCAGTAGCACCATGTGGCCACGGTAATACCTGAAGTTCAGGTAGGGAAGAGCTATACCAACCTATGACAGTTTAGTGGTTCCACAACATCAAGTTCTTTGGGTGAATTTGAGTAGTGTCCAATGGTTGAAGGTACATAAAAGCTACTTGTCTTCTGCCCCACGACCCTTTGTTACACAGAAAACCAAGTCTTTGGCAAAATTGGGGCACATAAATATTTATTAGCATAAAGGATGACAAAAGACCCTTTCGGTAAGCTAAGGGAAGTTCCTGTTCTCCATCCTCAACTCTGGAGGAAAGGTTTGTTCTGTGGCCAACTGAATTAGTCATCTTTTTGTTGCTATGTCAAAGTACCTGCCGGGCGTGGTGACACATGCTTGTAATCCCAGTACTTGGGAGGCTGAGACTGGAGGATCCGGGTTCGCGGCCAGCCTCAGCTACTTAGTGAGGCCCTCCACAACTTAATGAAACCCTGTTTCAAAATAAAGAATAAAAAAATAGGGCTGGGGGTGGAGCTTGGAGGTAGAATGCCCCTAGGTTCAATCCCCAGTGCCAAAAAAAACAACAACAACAACAAAAACCCACAAAGTATCTGTGATAATCAATTCTTACAGAGGAATGATTTATTGCGGCTCACAGTTTCAAAGGTTTCAGTCCATGGTTAGTTGGCCCTGTTGCTTTGGGCTTGTGTTGGCACAGTTCATCATGGTGGGAGCACGTGGCCGAGGAGCTGTCCACCTCATGGTGGCCAGGAAACAAAGAAAAGAGAAGGACTAGGATTCTAATATCCCCTTCAAGGTCACACCCCCAATAACCTAACTTCCTTCCATTAAGCCCACCATCTAAAGGTTTTACCACCTTTCAATAGCACCACGGGCTGTCAGCCAAGCCTTCAACACATAGCCTTTGAGGAATATTTAATATCCAAACCATAACACCAGCACAATGGTGCCCATGGCAGCCTGCTGCCCCCCAGTCAGTTTAGCACTCCATTGAGTGGGGAATCAGTAGCTGAACCACTCCAGACCCTTAGTGAGATAAGGGCTGTAGAGAGCTCCCAGTGCTTCAAGCCAGCCACAAATCTTAAATATCATTCATTTCACCCATGAAGAATTATTTCCAACATCTATTATGCTAATTGACAGACCCTCCAGAGAACATTTAGAGAACAATATTTGAAGCTCTTGCCCCTGCAGTGTGGGTTCGTGGGGAAAGTCCTTCCCCCTTATAACTAATACCCCTTCAGGTGTGGACTTCTGATAGGGTCTTTCAAATGCTAAACAGCCTCTCCTATAGTGTCCTCTAAAGCAAATGCTCATATATACCTTACCTCCCAGGGATGAGCTTGAATAAATCTCTGTTGTTCTAGCCACCCAGTTTTGTGGTGCTTTGTTTTTAAGCCTCCAAATATTTATCTGTTTATTTTATATGTCTGTTGATCTATCTATCTATCTATCTATCTATCATCTACCTATCTATCCATCCATCCATCCATCCATCCATCTATCATTTTGTGGTACTGGGAATTCAACCCAGTGCCTCCCACATGCTAAGCTCCACCACTGAGCTACATACCCAGCCCTTATTTACCTTATTAACACATATTAATTGTATATGTTAATGGGATTCATTGTGATATTCTTATATATGCATTCAGCATGCACTGATCCAATCCAAAGTCTGTGGCACTTCGTAAAGACAGCCCTAGGAAAGTCATGCAAAGAGTAAGTGTAATCATATCTTCTCCCAAATTTGGAAAGAGAAAGATAGAAGGTTTCCAGTGATCACACACTCACACCGAAGAATCCTGTTGAGGTGTGTGTGTGTGTGTGTGTGTGTGTGTGTGTGGTGTGTGTGGTGTGTGTGTGACACACGAGTGTTGGTTCATCTGGCAGGTATATCTGATCCTGCTGCCTGGGAGGAATACCCCTGTACATTGTCTTCAGGATCCTGGACTTCATCCTCTGGACTGATCCATTCTTTCCATGGCAACAGCAGGGGAGAACATTGACAAGTACGTCCCTGTTGGCCACTGTTTGGCTTTTGCAACCTGCTTCCCACCAGTGGCATTTTGGGAGACCAGGAGTGGCTTCGGGAGCTGAATGGTCACAGGCGTGGGCAGGCCAAATATCTGACTTCCCTGGCAATAGAGTTACCTGAAAACACAGTCATTTTCTGACTTATTTGCTTCTGGTCAATGCCATGTGCAAGTAACTTCAGTCAATTATCAAGAGTTTCAAGCCTGAAGCCTTTGGTCCTTTAGTTACTAGCTCTGTGTTCTCTCCACTTCTCCTTCTCTCAACTTAATGACAGCAATTTGAGACCCGCTGAAGCAAGGAACTCGAGAGGGAAGGGCGCATCTTTATCTAGTGTCTGACACTGGACTGCCATTTACTATCTCATTCTTCTTTTTTTCCCTTCCCTTTCCTTTTTCCTTCCTTCCTTCCACACTTGGAATTAAAACCGGGGCATGCTACCTCTGAGCTACACCCCCACCCTTTTTATTTTTTATTTTAAAACAGGGTCTAGTTAAGTTATTGAGGCTGGCCTTGAACCTGTCAACCTCCTGCCTCAGTTTCTCAAGTACTAGGATTACAAGTGTGATCCAGCTGCTCCCCTGCCCCGCTTCCTCCTCCATCTCTCTGTTTCTCTCTCATAGTCTGGCAACAACAACAACAACAACAACAACAACAACAACAACCCTCAAAACCGCAAACCCATAAAACAGAGATGCCTGAAAAAGACTTTGCATAACAAATGTATCTCCTCTTAAGTCTATAGCTTTCCTCACCGTCGCTCCATTTTAGGGCCCAGGAATGGCTGGATTTGTAAAGCAGACTCCCAGTCAACCTCAAATGTACACCACTGACATTGCATCCTGCCCTTTGTGGAACAAAATCCCTTTCCATCACTGCCTGACAACCTACTGTCTGTATCCCTTGCAGGTCTTGCAAAAAAGCCACGAGAAGCAGCCAATACCTATCAGAATTCTTGATTTCTAAGAAATCAAGACTGTGCAGTCTGTGGTCTGACTCCCAGGTTGCTGCAGGAGACAGCTATACCAAGCGTTTTGTCAAAGCTGGCCGGAAGGACCTGCAATATCTGAACTTGGCTTCTACCACAAAGTCAATACCAGATATTTTAGGGTTTACTTCTAGGACTCAAATCTGCTGTTTTCAGGGTATGCTGAGCAGACAGCTTGTACACAAAAGAGACGCAAAATAAAAGTAACTTAAACAGCATAGACATTTATTCTCATGTATGTAACAATCAGTAGGCTAGTGATCCAGGGCTAGAGAGTGACCCCGGACTGCTCCATTAAGTCATGCACACTTGTCTTCTTAGCTCCGTGGTCCAAGAAGGCTTCCTTCCAAATCTATGTTCCAAGCAGCAAGATCAGGAAGAGGGAAGAAGAAGGGGACCCTTACTCCCTTTAAGGACGTTATCCAGAAATTGCACCCATGATTTTTGGATATATCTTTCTGCCTAACACTTAGTCAATGGCCACCTAGTTTATAGAGACACTGAGAAATAGTCTTTAAGATAGTGGGCTCAGCTCATAATTGGGGGGGGTCTATTACTACAGAAAAAAAGGACACAAGGGACGCAGTGATGGAATAATTATTGAAATAAGCCAATCACAAAAAGATAAACCCCACTTATATAAGACACCTAAAGCCTTCAAATTCCTAAGGCCAGAAAAGAAAATGGTAGCTGCCAGGACCTGGTAGGGAGAGGAGAATGGGGAGTTGTTTAATGGGTACAGAGTTTCAGTTTTGCAAGATGAAAGAGTGGTGGCGATGGATGGTGGGGATGGTTGAACAGCAATACAAGCATTACTTAATACTACTGAACTATACATTTAGAGATGGTTTAAGGCGGCAAAGTTTATGTTGTGCGTCTTTTACCACAATAAAATATGTTACTAACACCAAGATAAGAGGCACAAACCTTGGAAGTAGGTCTCCTATGTAGAGCCCATGCTACACATCTGGACTTTTAGAACAAGAAGAAGCTACTGGGCTGCTCTAACTAGGATAGGGACTTGATGATATTTGTGTTTTTTAGAAAGCATTTTGGCCACTGTGTAGAAAACTGGTTGGGGGGAGCAAATCAACTCAAAGCCTCTCTTCTGTCTCCCAGCACAATGGGTCGTTTAGGGACAAAGAGACTCTTGCCTCCGCTCAGCCCGCCCTCAGTCCTTTGTTCTCACCACTTTGGGAAGAGTGAGATCTGTCTCCAAGAAATGTCACAATTTTCACAATTTTGTCTGGACTTACATTAACAGGCTTTTCAACGGTATGAAATTTATCCTTGTCTCTTATAATATTTAACCAAAACAGTTTTCCAGTTAATTTTTCATTTCTGAATTTTCACAACCTCATTTCTCCATCTTTTTTTTTCAATTAGTACTATGAGATGACATCTTGCAGTCCAAGCTGGCCTCAGAATCCCAGGCTCAAGTTATCCTTCCATCTCAGCCTTCCGAGTAGCTAAGACAGCAGGTGTGTGCCACTGTGTCTGGTGACTCTGCTCCATCTTTTGATCTATTCACCATTTTCCTAAATTGATTTTACTGTTCTCTTGAAAACTTGCATCTCAACTCAAAAGTTTGGCCCACTTTCAAGCTGCACATACTTCAGTCTATTTTATTATGAAATGCAGCCTCTGCTGGCTACAATACTCACTATTGACAATCCTTAATTTATGATGAGGATACATCTCAATAAATCCACTGTGGGTTGAAAATGCTGTAAGTTGAAGATGCATTGAATACTCCTCACCTACTGAACATCCCAGCTCATTCTCACTTCCCTTTGACGTGCTCAGAATACTTACATTAGCCTACAGTTGGGTAACAACATCTAACACAAAGTCCGTTTTATAAGAAAGTACTGAATTTCTCATGTAATTTATTGAATGCATATATCCAAGCCAGGCGATATTGTGCACACTGGTAATCCCAGTACTTGAGAGGCTGAGACAGGAGGATTGCAAGTTTGAGGCCAGCCTCAGGAACTTAGGCCCTCAACAACTCAGTGAGACTCTGTTTCAAAATAAAAAAGGCTCAAAAGTAGAACGCCCTTGTGTTCAATCTCTAGAACCAAGAAAAAAATACACATATCCAAACACTTTGACAACATGGTTCACTGTAAAGTACTGGTTGTTTCCTCTCCCGATCATGTAAGTGGCTGACCAGGAGTTGGCTCACTGTTCTGCCCAGCAAAACAAGAGGGTATTAGATTACAGAGCACTAGCCCAGGAAAAGATGGGAATCCAAACTTCACCTTCTACTGAATGCATATTGCTTTTGTACATCGTAAAGCCGAAAAATCCCTAAGTTGAATCATTGAAAGTGGCGGACCATCTGTAGTTCCATAAACCAGGACTTCAATTTTGCCAATTTGTAAAAGGTGATCAGTTCTGATCTTCTTTCCTGAATTTGGGGTATTATGAACATAGCTCTGTTTATCTAGTAAGTGCCACACATTTTTATAAAGTATGAAACATTACAGATACAGCAACTTAGGCACTACAAATATTTTATTTTTATTGGTGCATTATAATTATACAGACTATTAGGATTCATTGTGATATATTCACAAATACATGTAACATTATTTGGTTGATTTCATTCCCTAGTACCTCCCCTCCTCACTCCCCCTGATCCCTGTCCTTGATTCCTCTACTCCACTGGACTTCCTTCTGCAAATATATTTTAATTGAGCAATTCTCAGCACATGGAGGGAACTTGCTATTTAGCCTCCATCACAAAGTCTTTTAATGAAAAAGTAATCCCTAAAAAAAATATGCATATTCACCCCTGGCCTAGCTTAGAGCCATCTAGGTTTTCTGGCTTTGGATTTTGTACTCATGACGGAAAACGATTAGCAGAAACAGGAAACCAACCTCTCTACCAGCCAATGTCGTCTTCATTTTGGTGGGTCTTTTGGGATATCATTTGTACCTGCAGAAGGTAACCCTTTATGTCTATATCGGAGAATACATTTGGTGATTTGTGTATCTGATCAGTGGATGATAATACAGAAGAGTCTTCAGTGGGAATGGACACAGCGTGGAACTTGGGTGTTGGAAGGATGAGCCAGTGAAATGGAAATACGAGAAGGGAAAAAGGTAGGTAAGCAATGTCCACGTTGCTTTGGCTCCCCTGGACCCATGCTCCTTATAACTAATCCTCAAATAGAAGCAAAACAGGGTTGGAGAGAAAGCTACTGTACTTACCAAACAGACTTTCTCTGGAATGTCCAGGACTGGGAGCTACACCCGTGAGCTCCGTGCAGCCTGGAGGAGGTGTAAGAGAAAAATCCTCAAGCCCAGAAATCATTTTAAAATTAAAAAAAAGGGAAGGCCACAAAGGAAAGTGAAATGATGAGTGGTGATTTAGCCTGGAATGATAGTTAAGGAGAGAAGATGATTGATGTCTTCAGAGTTAGAGAGGAGAATAGCTCCTAGCAGCAGTTTCAGGCCTTCACTGAGACAGAATCAGACAGGAGCCCCGTCAAGAAGGGGTTAAACTCCGAGGCACAATTTCCTGATAAGGGTTTGTATGGTTGGATTAAAAGGACATTTTAGACTGGTGCCTTAAAATAGTATAGACTGGGTGGTTTAAACAGCAAATATTTACTGCTCACCGTTCTGGAAACTGGAAATCCAAGATGAAGGCACCAACACACGTTGAAGTAGAGAAACAGAGGAACAGACATCATGATCTTCCTGTTTTGTTTTGTTTGGTACTGCGGATTGAGCCCAGGAGTATTCTATCTCCAAGTTATGCCCCTAGCCCTTTTTATTTATTTTTTAAATTTTGAAACAGGGTCTCCCTAAGTTTTTGAGGCTGGCCTCAGACCTGAGATATTCCTGTCTCGGCCTCCCAATTACTGGGATTACAGGCATGCGCCCACCACGCCCAGCTGATTTTCCTTTTAAAGAAACTATCTAGTGAGAAAACAGCACAGAGAGATTTAGTAACTTCAACAAGGCTGCAGAGTTTACTGGGGCCCAGTCAGTGTTCAAATCAGGTCCGAGGGAGCCCAAATGTCACATGCATGATCCTACATCAAGGCCTGCTGTGGTCAGAGATGGCGGTCAGGGCCCAGATCTGCTCCGATGGCCCACTGTGTCCCCATGATGTCCTAGGTGGGCCAGCGGCTCCTTCATACTCCCAGCATGGCTCTCCCACTTCCACTCTCTCACCTCTCAGGATTTTATGTTCTGCTAATTAATTCAAAAGGCACATTTATGTTTATGGGTTAATGTCTAGTATTGTAATAGGCGAAGTAAAATATATACCTGTGCACAGCAAAAAGTCCAATGCTACAGAAAAATATGAAAGATAAAGAAGAATTTTTCTTTTTTCTCCTGACATGTCCCTTTCCACGGCCGAAATCACTAGTATGAGTTTTGGGTGTGTCCTTCTGGAAAATTGTCCTAACCAGGTCCCTATTTAGTAAAGACCTTCTGCCAGAATGTCTTAAACAGAGGAGTGATGGGTATTATGAGAATCTGAGGCTCAATAATCAGTAGGAAATAATTTATTTTAATATTATTATTATTATTATTATTATCATTATTATTTTGTACTGGGGATGGAACCCAGAGGCATTCTACCTCCGAGCTATACCCCCAGTCCCATTTTATTCTTTATTTTGAAACAGGGTCTCGCTAAGTTGTGGAGGGCCTCACTAAGTAGCTGAGGTTGGCCGTGAACCTGCGATCCTCCTGTCTCAGCCTCCCAAGTACTGGGATTACAAGCGTGCACCATCATGCCCGGCTATGTTTTTATTATTTGAAAATACAGTTCATTGATGACAATAGCCAAGTCTCATTAGTAATTCTTTTGGATTGATCCTGTAAAAAGTTCTTTATATATGTTACCTCAATCTTCACAGCAACCTTATTATTATAGATTTATAGATAGGATCTGTGAAGAACAACTAGTGGATAAATCTCTTAAAGTCTTACAGCTGTCAGGGATGAAGCCAGGAATTGAGACTGGGTAGCCCAGTGTGGTGGCCCACACCTGCAAGCCCAGTACTTAGGAGGCTGAAATAGGAGGATCGCAGATTCAAGGCCAGTCTCAGCAACTTAGCAAGACCCTGTTCCAAAATAAAAATCTAAAATAGGGCTGGGGGTGTAACTTGGAGGTAGAATGTCCCTGGGTTCAATCCCTAGCAACACACACACACACACACACACACACACACACAGCTTTCTTGAGATCAAAGAGCACCTTTATGACAGTTGTTTTGTATTCTTTGGTAATTTATATATCATCATTTCTTTAGGATTGCTTAATAGGGACTTAATTCAGTTCTTTGGTCCATGTTTCCCTGTTTCTTTGTGTGTATTTCAACTTTTGATGGGATCTGTGCACTTGAGAAAACAGTCTTTATGGACTAGCCTCCTACAGGGGAAGATCCTTACCAATCAACCTGGCTGGAGATTCTGGGAGCCTCTAAAATCTTTTCTGGAGGTGCAACTTCTCTGGTTATGTGTACACTTTTTCAGGGAGAGGCTTGTTACTTTCTTTTTCAGGAGGTCATAATCTCTATTCCTTCCAGTATCTGCCTTTAACCCTGCACATTCTCTGGTTATACAGGAGCAAGCCTCCCAACTCTCTCTTGTTTTCAGCATCCAAAGTAGGCTGGTCTCTTGTGAGCAGCCAAAGACAGGTGAGATAAACAGCAGTCCCTCAGATATCCCTTTAAAAAGCTGGAACACTGAACACATACTCAATTCTTCTTCCTTTGTGAGGGAGAAGCAGAGTTGAGTGCCTTCTTCTGATCATGCCAAGCTCTCTGGTGCTACAGCAAGCTGTCCCTGCTATGGTTTGGATTCAGTAGCCACGAAGCATCTAAGTTATGCTGGTTATGCCAGTGCTCTGAATCAGGCAAGACAGAAATCAGTTCTGCAAGGCAGCCCACCAGAAAGCTGAAACACTGGATGCATGGTCTACTGTTCTCTCCCTACCTCACTTCTGAGAAGTTATGAGCCTGGCACTAACTGTGCTGGCCTGGTGGAGGGTTAAACATGGGCAAAGTGAAACAGCTCTTCTTACTTGTTTCAATGTGGCTGTTCTTGACTTTGTGCTTTCCTGGGGTACTGGAATTTTTTTTTTTTTGGCACTGGGAATAGAACCCAGGGGCATTCTACCTCCAAGCTCCACCCCCAGCCCTATTTTTTATTCTTTATTATGAAACAGGGTCTCACTAAGTTGCGGAGGGCCTCACTAAGTAGCTGAGGCTGGCCGCGAACCCAGATCCTCTGGTCTCAGCCTCCCAAGTACTGGGATTACAAGTGTGCACTACCACGCCTGGCTGGGTATTGGAATTTTTAAACTGTTTTCTGGAGTTCTCATAAAAGTATTACTGGTCAATATATTGTTGTTACTCTGGGTTTTTCTGGGGGGAATGAGGGCTGGGGACCCTTACTCTATGATTTTTTTCTTTTCACTGGCCTCTAATGTGTATGTCTGGTTCCTTTAAGGAGATATCTTGAGGCTACAGGTCCACTGTTCTGTGCATTGGAATGATCTAGGTTCAGAGAAGATGCTTAATAATTACTTAATAAGTTAAGGAAGAAATCTGCTTTAAGATATTTTAAAGCTTTCCTGCTATATGGAAGATACAATTCATTAGTGTTGGCTTCCACTCCTAGGGGAAATATGTCTAAATGAACTGGTTTTGCAGTGCTCCAAATAAATTCTCTGAGAGCTTATCCTAAACATCCTACACTGAATTTATACTGTCAGAAAAACCATGTACTTGTATAGTGTCACAAGTGCTGATTTATATTTTGTGAAAGTAATAGACCCAGGATTGTAGAAGTTCCATTCATATCCAAGGCACAATCAAATCTAGCTTCTTCCCCAAAGCGCTCTAATTCCCCAAGGTAGAATCCATTCACTGATCAACTATTTAACAAGCACCTGTTAGGTGCTAGGTACTCTACTAGGTTTCTTGGGCTATTCTGTGGCTCTGATGACATTATAGAACTGCTCACAGCTTGTCTTTGATGTTTATGTATGTACTTTTTTCCTTTCTCAGTTGTAGGCTTCCAGAGTGAAGGAACTGTGTTATATTTACCTCTGAGATGGGCATGGTGGCACACATCTGTAATCCTGTACTTGGGAGGCTGAGACAGGAGGATTGCAAGTTTGCAGCCAGCTTCAAATAAAATAGGGCTGGTGGTATAGCTCAGAGGTAGAATGCCCCTGGGTTCAATCTCCAGTACCACCAAAAAAAAAAAAATTCACTTCTATAACTTTGGCATCTTAACAGTGCTTTGAAAAAGGTAATTAAAATTAAATATAAGAGTCCTAAAACAAACTCCGAGCAGCTAGTTTGATAGAAAAATGTCTTCTAAAGCATCTGGGTTTGCCAAAATATCAGAAAGGCTGAAGTACTTGATAATCAAGTGTCTTATAAATTATATAAGATCACAATTAATAACTTTTTGTGCTTTTTTCCCTATACCTTCTGAAAATGTGTTGATGACTATCTTCTTATCTCTTATTAAAGGGTACTAACAAATTAGTGGTCCAAACTTCAGCTACATGTACATTAAATTTGTTTGGGAAGAAAAATGGAAATGCACTCAAGTGATTTCCAGAAGCATAAAAATCACCATCACCAGTGACCAGACCCCAAACCAGGAAACACAGCCTTTGCTGCTCACTGCCACAAACCCAGTCACAGCAACAAGAATTGACAGCTATAGAATAAAGAGCCTAAAAGAAAAAACCAGGAAGTTCCACATATAAGGAAAGGAGGAATAAAGTGTGTTTGACAAACAAATGTCTCTGGATCCTAGTATCCTAGTTGCTAACTGAGCAAAATTCAGAGCAGAAAAAGACAATGTGGCAAAATTCATTGGTTCAGATTAAAGCTTTTCTGAGTGTCAAGAAACCTTGAGGCCACGAGCAAGGAAATATAATTCGAAGAAGTTAGGGCAGCCACACATGGGTAGTGCACACCTGAAATCCCAGGACTTGGGAGGCTGAGATAGGAGGATCGCAGGTTCAAGGCCAGCCTCAGCAACTTAGTGAAGCCCTATTTCAAAATAAAAACAAAAAGGGCTGGGGGTGTAGCTCAGAGGTAGAATGTCCCTGGGTTCAATCTCTAGTAACAACAACAAACCATAACAACAATAAAAATGAAACTAGGGCTTTCAAAGAAGAGGAAAATAGTCAAGGTACTTACATGTTCCTGGCACATGGTTGACAATAAACCACAGCTATTATGAGGAGTCTAAGAAGTAGCTCACATGTCCTCCCTATATGATGAACCAGGCAGAACCACTGGACATCTCCCTCTGTGCCCCACCACTCTGCACAGGCTGACATCACACCATTTACAATATGTGCTACGGACTGAACGTTTGTGTCCCCCTCCCCTCTTCATATATTGAAACTTAATTCCCAATGTGATGATATTCGGAGGTGGGGTGTTTAAGAGGTAATTATATCATAAGGCTGGAGCCCTCATCAATGGGATTAGTGTCCTTGTAAGAAGGGGCTAGAAAGCTAGTTACTCTTCTCTAGCATGTGAGGAAACAAGAAGAAGTCAGTAGCCTGAAACCCAGAAGAGGGCCTTCATGAGAATCTGACCATGCTGGCACCCTGATCTTGGACTTTCAGCATTCGGAACTGTGAGAAATAAATTTATGTGTATCTGAGCTGTGCAGTCTATGGTATTTTGGTATAGCAGCCCCAACTAAGATAATATGCCATTTATATGTCTGTCCCTACTCCTATGCAGGGATTTTTCTGGATGGTTAGGATCACATTCTATGCTTCTCTAGAAATAGAAATAGTAGGAATGATTTTTCCCAATAAGAACAGAGTTTTGTTTTGTTGTTTTTGGCTTTTCTTTTTTAAGTTAAAAAAGAGTGAAGAGCCAGGATGAACGATTCTTTCTGTAAGTCATCTTGCTTATCCCTTCAAGTGCCATTCTCCTTAGTTACCTGCTCTGTCCAAAGTAATATCTATTGTTCCATTACCAACAGAGAATAAGTTTCAAAGAGCAAATTCTTCCAGATGATACAGCATGGGACAGTGGGAGAAGAGAGGGTTTAGTGTGTGTGTTACTGGGGTTTGAACCCAGGATTTCTCTACCACTGAGGTATAGCCCAACCCGTTTTTATTTTATTTTTTGTTTTGGAATAGAGTCTTGCTAAGTTGTCCAGGCTGGCCTGAAACTTATAATCCTCCTGCTTTAGTCTCCTGAGTTGCTGGGATTATAGGTGTGTGTCACCATGCCCAGTCACTCATCTTTATTTTGAAATAATTTTGTAAAAATAACTTTAGAGCACAGTCTGACATTCTGCCAAGTAGCTAGGAGCTGACTCGCACGTGACCTGCTGGCCTTCACTGCCTCTCACAGGATGGCTCAGAGACGCGGGAGGCTGGGTTCCTTCCAGCGCTGCACCATCACAAGCAGCAAAACAAGTCCCACTGTGCAGTCAGATTTCTGAATGGAAATAAGACATTGAATTCTCTTGGACTTTTTTGGTTTGTGGGGGAGTTTTGGTTGTGTTTCTTTGTTTTATTTTAGCCAAACATGTCTGCTTTTGATTTTTTTAAAGGATAGTGATCTCTCTATATATGTTTGCCTTTTAAATGTAAATGTTTAAAAGTAGGCATTTATGTGTTTCCACAACTGACATCCGATTCAGACCTCATTCTCTCCCCCTCTTCCACCCTCCTCTTTTCATATTCTTGTATTGGTTCTAATAAATGGTTGCTTTTCAAATATGAAAAAAAAATAATTTTAGCCAGGCGTGGTGGTGCACGCTTGTAATCCCAGCACTTGGGAGGCTGAGACCGGAGAATCCAGGTTCACGGCCAGCCTCAGCTACTTAGTGAGGCCCTCTGCAACTTAGTGAGACTCTGTTTCAAAATAAAAAATAAAAAATAGGGCTGGGGGTGTAGCTCAGAGGTAGAATGCTCCTGGGTTCAATCGTGAGTACAGCAAAAAAAAACTTTTTTTAAACCAACAAATAGATTACCAAAAAAGTAGAGTTAGTCAACACCCCCTACTATTAACACCTTAAAAACCATAGTATAGTTATTGAAAGGAAGAAATTAATGTTGAACCAATAAAATGAACTATTCTATTGAGTTTACTTGAATTTCCCAATTTTCCCACTAATGTCCCTTTTCTGGTTCAGGATCCCACATTACATTTAATGTTACGTCTCCTTAATCTCCTCCATGAGTGACAGTTTGCCACTTCTTTTGTATGCTAGGCAAGTGCTCTACCGCTGAGCCACACACCCTGCCCCAGTTTTTCACTATTTCCTTGTCTTTCATGATATGGACATTTTTGAGAAATATCAGATAAAAAAATCAGTTAATTTCTGTACTGTACTGACTGTCCCTCATTTGGGTTTGATAGACCTAGGGTTTACTTCTGGTTTTGTGACTATCAATCTATGAAG
Source organism: Glis glis (assembly GCA_004027185.1). Lineage (NCBI taxonomy): Eukaryota > Metazoa > Chordata > Mammalia > Rodentia > Gliridae > Glis > Glis glis. Next base: position 36,882 of record PVJS01005801.1, read on the forward strand.
CCTTTGGAAAGTCAACCTCCTGGGGACTCATTTCCTTATCTGTGAAATAGGATAATAATGACTTTATGGGGATGATTTGAAAATTAAATGAGGCATTATATATCAAAATACCTGAGATATAAGGCCAAACAACAAATGTTAAACTTTTCTCCCTGTGCTGTCTTTCAACTATTTCTGAAGACTTTTTTTTCTAAAATGTCTTTACACATATTTTAATGACTTCTTTTGTAAATAAAACCATGTATAATTTAGCCTTTGACTGATGATTCATTTTCATCACTATAAACAGTTACTGTTGTACTGTTAACAGTTCTGGTCTATATCTATCACACTGCTGTCCCCGCTCACGGTCAGCATGCCTGCCTATAATGAGCTTCATAATTAACTTTCTGATTTCAGTCTGTAACATATAGGGATTAATTTATTCATTTATATACTCACTCATTCAATGATGTAGTGAACCCACTAAATTCCAGGTCCTGTGTTAGGATCTTGGAGATAGTGATTAGTTACCTGCTATCGTTGATTTTATGGCTAGTGGGGAAATGGATAAGTAAATAGTGACAATTCAATGTAATCAATTCTCTGAGAGATGTAATATCCAGGATCACATAAGAAGTATTCTTAACCTGGAATTGGGGAAAGAGTTAGGTTGGAGAAGATTTCATGAAGAAGGTACCATTATGCCTGTTGAGGTCTGCAAAATGTGTAGGAATTAATCAGGTGAAGGAAGAAAGGGAGCAAAAGGTATAGAGTTGAAGGAAGAGCTATTAGAACCGTGTGCTGAGTAAATGTAAATAGGTTCTGAAAAATAAATGGCTTGTGTTGTAAACTTGCAGCTTGAGAGTGATTTTGTGCCAATACCTCAGGGGCTCAGAAACTTCATCAGGAAACCTCTGGCCTCAGGGCTCTGTTCTGGAGACTGCAGTTGATAGACTTAAACCTTTGGATATTACACTGAGTTACCTCTTTCAACATCTGTGAACTGAAGTAAAATTTAAGGTGACAACTGGCCGTTCGTTCCTACTTCAAAATTATGGCAGGTTTGCCCCTTTCTGACAGAGGAGTTTCTTAATTTTTTTAAAAAATATAAATGGCCACTAAGAAGTCCTTTTTAAACTGACCCTTTTAACTAAGCTGGTGAGAGGTTTTAAGTTTTTCCCAGCTTTATTCCCTTCTACAGTACACATTCCTGTGGCTTCAGAGGTTTGGCAATTCCACCAGATTCCAAAGCCAAGTCTAACCATGTAAATTTGTGTCCTCAGCATGGTTACACATCTATTATCCATTAAATATTGAAACTTATGAAAATCCAATATAATTTTTAAAAATTAAGAGGTTTCTCTGCTAGTCCCTACCCCCCCCCCCGCAATCTGTAGAGTAAATAAGCTGAATTCTTACAGTTTTCTCCACAGGGAATATTTCTGAAACCTTAACTACTTCAGACTTAAAGCAGTAATATTACATACCATCAACTGGTGTATCAGGAGGTCCATTAAGAAGGTAATCTTGTTACTAAACAGAACATCCATGCAGTTTTCTGAACAGTTATTGCAGGTGAGGTTGTAAACATTGATTGCATTGCAGAGAGACCTAATAGAAGGAGAGAAACACCATTTGTAAAACCCGAGCAGCTCTTCTCCAAACAATTTAAAATACATAAAATGAATGGTACAGAAGGAACAGGCATGGGATGGAAGTTACTCTAAAAAACTAAGCCAAATACTATTAGTTGCAAGGCCCATCAACGAGATATAAAAGCTTCTGTCTGATTTTAATCCAAAGCCCAGTGTTCACTAGAACTTAATACTTTATTTATTTATTTATTTTTTGGTGGTACTGGGGATGGAAGAGTGGCATTCTATTTCCAAGCTACAACACCAGCCCTTTTTAATGTTTACTTTGAAACAGGGTCTTGTTAAGTTGTTGAGGGTCTAGCTAAACTGAGGCTGGCCTTGAATCTGTGACCCTCCTGCCTCAGCCTCCAAACTATTGGGATTTCAGGTATGTAACACTACACCCTAATTTAATACCTCTTCTTAATTTCTACTGGTTGCAGCTGTAAATGGATGGTACTCGAGAATATTAGGCTGAGCAAGATTAGCCAGTCTCGAGCCGGGCATGGTGGCGTACGCTTGTAATTCCAGTACTTTGGGAGGCGGAGACCAGAGGATTCGGGTTCGCGGCCAGCCTCAGCTCGCGCACACGCACGCGCAAACGCGCTCTCTCTCTCTCTCTTTCTCTCTCTCTCTCTCTCTCTCTCTCCCTCTCTCAATCCCTGTCTCTCTCTCTCTCTCTCTCTCTGCTTAGAGAGGCCTTCCACAACTTCGTGAGACCCGGTCTCAAAATAAAGTATTAAAAAAAAATAGGGCCAGGGGCGTAGCGCGGAGGTAGAACGCCCCTGCGTTCAATCCCCGGTACCGCAAAAAAAAAAAAAAAAAAAAGATTAGCCAGTCTCAAAAACAAATAGTTGTTTGTTTCCTCTCATATGTGGAAGCAAGATAGAAATTGGGAAATAAGGGTAACATCAGATAGAAGAGCAGAGACTCCAATGGAGTGATGGAGGGTTTAGGGAGGAAGGAGGAGGGACAGAGAAGTAAAGAATATAAATTGAAATCATGCTTATATGTATATAAAATTACCAATTCTAATCTCAAAGACATGTAGGGGGGCGAGGGGGTGGGACCTGGAGGAAGAGCGCCAAGGATTATGTGCATGTGGGTTCCTATCACTCCATACCTCAGTATGATGTATAATTACAGTGCACTAAATAAAAGTACATTAAAAAATTTGCTAAAAGAAAGTAAAGGAGAAGTAAATAAATGGAGAGGTGTCCTCTGCGCATTATGAAAAAATAATCTAAAACTAGATATCAATGAGGAACTTTGGTTCTTGAAATAATATCCAGAAAAAAATACTGTTATCAGATCTGCTGGCTAAAAACACATATGCCATTGGTCAAAGAAACTTTTACAGTACACTCTCAAGGGTCATGGCACACTCTTGGATGTTTTGAAGACTGACTAAAAGCTGCATTGCTTGAGTGATCAATGTGTATTTTGGCCTGTCTGATTAAATCTCCTGCATAAGTCCTAAGTAAAAATGTTTTGATTTAGTCCTTTACAACCAGTCCTCTTCGACAGTAGTTCTTAAATGTGATCCATGGATCAGCAGCATCAATATTACCTGGGACCTTGTAAGAAATGCAAATTCTCAGGCTCTACCTCAGCCCTAGTAAATAGAAACTCTGGAAGTGGAGTCAAGTGATTTGTATTTTCATAAGTACTGCAGGGAATTCTGATACACGTTCAAGTTAGGGAACCACTGCTCTAGGGTAGTGATTTTGTAACTTGATTGAGAATTAGAATCATCTGTAGTTCTTTAAAATAATATAATTGCCCAAGTTTCTCTCTTGGTGATGCTAGTTGAGGAATGGGGTAGGTTTCTGATATCTGAATGTTTCAAAAGCTTTATGGGTGATTCTGATACGCAGCCAGAGCTGAGAACCACCAATCTAAGAACCACCATATGAGCATACATTCATTCATTCATTCAACAAATATCTAAGGTCATATGTGTGCCAGGCACTGTGCTATGTGGATAAGACAGACAAGCTATCTTCAGAAAGCTGGCAATGCTCTAGTGGGAGAGAAGTGAAAAGAGCCCTTATACTTATAATCCTGTTTGATATATTTGCATCTTGCTTAACATAATTGATAGGTTTCAAAAACTGGTTACAGCAGATATACTGGTTAAGAGTAGGACACATTAAGTTGGGCATGGTGGTTGTATTGGACAGGGTTCTCTAGATTAACAGAATACACAGAATGAGTATATTTGAAAAAAGGGATTTATCAGATGGGCTTACAGTTTGAAGCAATGTAGTCCCAGGTTCTGACTGCACGTGGAGAGTCAGAGGAACCAGTAGCTGGTTGAACGAACTATCACAGTGGTATACACTTGTAATCCCAGTGCTTGGGAGGCTGAGACAGGAGGATTGCAGGTTTGAGGCCAGCCTCAGAAATTTAATGATACCCTCAGTAACCTAGTGAGACCCTGTTTCAAAACAAAATAGGGCTGGGGGTGTAGCTCAGATGTGGTTTCAATCCCCAGTACCAAAAAAAAAAAAAAAAAGAAAGAAAAGAAGAGTGGGACACATGAATAAGATACATCTAGGTTAGAATTACAGTTCTACTGTTTAAGAGTTCAGCAAGTTTCTAATTTAACTTGTTAGCATCCATATTCTCCTGTATAAAACCAGGATAGTAATTCCTAAGCTTAATATGTTTATAATGAGAATTAAGTGAGATAATAGGACAGTGCTTGGCACATGGTTAAGTACTAACAAATAGTAGCACTTATTTAGGCTATTAATGGTGGAATTATTAATCTTATTAAGAATAAGGTACATATAAAATATTAAATTGAATCAAATTAAAGCATGCTATAGAGGCTTATTTCCAGGATAATAAAACACAGTGCTTCCTATATTTTTTCAAGGCACAAATGATGAAAGGCTCCAAAATCAATGGGAGGCAGGAGGAGACGCAGCCAGTTCCCGGCCTTACTCACCCAGTCATCCTGAAGACTGAACAGAAAAACCTTGGCTCACATGGAACACATTTATGACACAATGTTTAGCAGCTCTGTCTAGTACATCCTTCACAAATGTAAATCAGTACCATTTCATTTACTTGATAATATACCTATATTTTTAGTGTTTTTCTTTTTAATTTTAAAAATAACATGCACTTGTTTGTTTGGTTCGTTTTGCAGTGCAGGGGTTGAAACCAGGGCTTCACACATGCTAGGCAAGTGCTCTGCCACTAAGCTACATGCCCAGCTCTTAACATGTGCTTTTTTTTTTTGGTACTGGGGATTGAACCCAGGGTTCTTCTACCTCTGAGCTACACCTCTAGCCCTATTTTATTTTTTATTTTGAAACAGTGTCTCACTAAGTTGCTGAGGGCCTAAGTTGCTAAGGCTGGCCACAAACCTGTCTCAGCCTCCCAAATACTGGGATTACAGGTGTGTGCCACCATGCCCGGCTTAACATGTACTTATGATTATAAAAGTAACTGTAATAAATTTTGGAAGCAGAAGCACAAAGACATACTAAAATACTAATAGGAAAAATATGTTTGTATTTCCAATTTTTTCCTATTCTTATAAATGTATATATTTAATAAATATATAATGAACACTTCTCTGAACATTAATATTCTTCTACAACATTAGTTTTCACTCTTTGAAAAGAACAACAAAATGCGTTCTTTAAACAAAATCTTACTCAGAAGCTTAAACTATAGGACAGATAAAAATCAGAGTTGCTCTGGCTGAAGCAGAAGTGGGAAACCCAGGGCGCTCCCCAGCTTCCTCTGCTTAGAGAGCTTGAGGACTTTCTAGAGGCCTGACGGCGTGTTAACTTAGAGCACAGTATAAACTACTGAGCTAAGTAAGATACAACTAAAATTTAACGTGGTAACTTTTGAACTGGTGAAGACAGTCACAGTACAACATAAAAAAGGAGGGGAGGTTGTATGATGAAAAGCCTCTCCCTCTTACTCAGGTCCCTAGTGTTAAAAATCACCAGGGTTACAGGTTTAAACATCCTTCCAAAAATAGTCTATGCAAATGTAAGCTTTTTATTCCTCCCTACACAAACAACACCCTCCAAGATTTGGAGGTTAAAAGTGAGTCAAGGGCATTTTCCTTTGGCTCTGGGCTGTTGTTGATATTAAGCAAGCTTTGGAAGGTCAGGTACCTTTTCCAGTTTTCTGAGTGTCAACAATCAGTGGGGTCAGCTGTGCTACTTGACTCACTTTCCTAATCTCTGATCTGCACTTTAGGTATCTACTAGGTGGTTTCCCAGGTGTGTGATAGCTGAGTGGGTGGTGGTACTTTATTTCCTTCCTAGCCTGCTTTGGCCTCAGAGGTTGGTATTGTTTCTGGAGTCAATCCAGAAGTCTTCCAACATTTTTCTAAGAACCTAATGTGCTATTCTAAATAACCTTTCTGATTAAAATATTTAAACTGAGAAATCTACATAATATTTTTTGCGGTACCGGGGATTGAACCCAGGGGCATTCTACCTCCGAGCAACACCCCTGGCCCTATTTTTTATACTTTATTTTGAAACGGGGTCTCACAAAGTTGCGGAGGGCCTCACTAAGTAGCTGGGGCTGGCCGCCAACCCGGATACTCCGGTCTCCGCCTCCCAAGTACTGGGATTACAAGTGTGCGCCACCACGCCCGGCTCTACATAATTTTTTTTTTCGGTACCGGGGATTGAACGCAGGGGCGTTCTACCTCCGCGCTACACGCCCGGTCCTATTTTTTATACTTTATTTTGAAACTGGGTCTCACAAAGTTGCGGAGGGCCTCACTAAGGAGAGAGAGAGAGAGAGAGAGAGAGCTGAGGCTGGCCGCGAACCCAGATCCTCTGGTCTCCGCCTCCCAAAGTACTGGGATTACAAGCGTGCGCCACCACGCCCGGCTACATAATTTTTAAAGATTGAACAGTGTGTCATCCTGTGGACACAAAAACTTAATCAACCTCTTACTATTGTGTTCAGTTTTCAATATTATAAATCATGCTTTCTTAACAGTTAGAGGTCTTAGTTGCAAGCCACAGGGGGGAAGAAAGCTCCAGTTGATTTAAATAGAAAGGAAATTAATTGACAGGCTGTTGGATATATCACAGAATTTGGAAAATTCAGGAATAAGTGTTACATTTCAAGATTTAATACCAAAATTGCACACTACTGAACTGGTCTATTAAACAAACAAACAAAACAATACCATCACAAACCATTGGATGCCATATGCCACAGCCTGAACTGACACTGTGACGCTGGATGCTAGATACAGCTGTCTCCAACTTTTAAGAAAACTGGGGGTTGGGATGTCCTTGCTTCTTTACTTCATTAGCTTCAGAGTAAAAACCTGGAGTGTGCTGGGTTGTATGGGTTGTATAGCCTCGGTTACACGCCTGCATCCTAGACACAACAGAGATAGGGAAGAAAATACCTAGCATTCTCAGGTTCTATAGTGGGAGAGGCATCTTAAGTGTCTGGGAACTCTGCAAACATAGGATGGTAGATGAGATATTGGACAGCTTAACAGCACCACTCATGTCTGAACAAATCATTTCGTACCACTCTGCCGCTCCTTAGGATAAATTTCCAAGTAATGATAATATGGGTCAAGGAATTGAAAATTCTTAAGGCTTTTGATAGTCACTGCCAAATTCAAACTGCCCTCAAGGGAAAAAAAGTAACCTATCTTTATTCCCAGAAAAGATTTTTTTTTCTATGCTTTTACCAACACTGATAAGCTCATTACCAATTTGATAGCTAAATACAAATGGCATTTTAAAGGTTACATTTCTTTACTAGTAGTATGATTATTTTTTTCAGTGTTTATTTGCCATGTCCTTTGATATTTTCTTGAATTATCACTGTGTGCCTTACACCCATTTTTCTATTGGGATGTTTATCTTATTGACTTGGACTCTTCACTGGTAATACAGATATTAACTTTTTGATCATATGCTGCAAACAACTTTTTTAGTTTATCACTATCTAACTTTTTCTTTTAGTTTTTCTTTTGTCATAAAATACTTTTAAAATTTTTATCTGCCAAAATTTCCTTCAGGATATCTGAGTTTTCTTTCAGGCTTGGAAGGGCCTTTCCACTTCAATATTATAAAAAATATATATTTTAAATTTACTGTTGGGCTGGGCATGGTGGCGCACACTTGTAATCCCAGTACTTGGGAGGCTGAGACTGGAGGATCACAGGTTCGTGGCCAGCCGCAGCTACTTAGTAAGGCCCTCCACAACTTAGTGAGACCCTGTTTCAAAATAAAGAATAAAAAATAGGACTGGGGTTAGAGCTCAGAGGTAGAATGCCCCTGGGTTCAACCCCCAATACTGCAAAAAAAATAAAAAAAATAAATTTACTGTTGGTACTTTTATGGATTTTGCATTTAAATCCACAATATAAACTTATTTTGGGGATAAGGTAAAAATTATCTTTTTTTCCTTCAAAATGCAGTGCAATTTTTATTTATCTTTCTGTTAACTGTCTTTCTAGTTCTCTACTTTTAAATGTTTATTGAAGATTTTCATCTTTTAAAGATGATTTATATCCAGGTATGGTACATGCCTGTAATCCAAGTATTTTGGAGGCTGAGACAGGAGGATCATATGTTCGAGGCCAGGCTCAGCAACCTAAAGAGATTCTCAGCAACCTAGTGATCCCGTTTGAAAACAAAAACTAAAAAGGGCTGGGGGTATAGCTTAGATGTAGAATGCCTCTGGGTTCAATTTCCAGTAACCCCCCCCCAAAAGATTCTCTTATTATAAATACAATGAAGGGTTAATACATGTTAGTATTTTCTTCCATTTTCCTTCTGTCTTTTATTTCGCTTATGCTGCTTTTAAGGTATTTTTAATATATGGAAGCTAAACAATTTTACATAGTTAAACAACTTTTCTTTGTGGTTTTCTTTTTACTGCCTTTCTTTTTTTTATGCTTTAGAAGTTCTTTCTCACTGTGAGATGAGGTGACCATTTGTATGATGGTGGTACACGCTTGTAATCCCAGTACTTGGGAGGCTGAGACAGGAGAATCACAGGTTCACGGCCAGCCTCAGATACTTAGTGAGGCCCTCTGCAACTTAGTGAGACCCTGTTTCAAAAATAAAGAATAAAATACAGGGCTGGGGGTGTAGCTCAGAGGTAGAATGCCCCTGAGTTCAATCCCTAGTACTGCTAAAAAACCCCATATATATTTATATCATTGTGTGATAATTTTACAGTTTTACAAGTCACTCTATCAATTTCTTTTGAATTTATTTTGGTGTGTCATGTGAGTCAGAAGCCTCAATTTATCTCCCCCTGACCCCACCATGAGGTGACTGAATAATCCATCTGCCACTGGTTTGAAATGCCATCTTTATCATAACTATATGCAGAATATATTCCCTGGTTTCCTAGTCTAATTGAAAACTGTGTGCCAATGTCACATTGTGTATTTAATCTTTATGGTAGGATTAATATATAAAATTGTAGATTTCCAAAGGCTTTAAAAATATATATGGGGGTAGTGCATTTAGAACAATGTGTAGAATATTACAGCTCTGTAATAGTATATTTTCCCTTGTTTAGATCTGCATTTTTATGGCCTTGATTTTTAATTTCCCCTTTTTTGTTTTATTCAATAGAATTCCCACATCTTGGTGAACTCTCATGAGACATAAACAAACACACAGAAGAGCAAACACCACGCAGCACAGGAGTACGTCCTACCTAATGCCCTCTGTGCTCTATGTTAAAGAGAACTCATTCACTGGTCATGTGGAATGCGCATATGTATAATCTTATGCTCACAAAACTCTCCCAAGAAACGTCCACAGAGAAACTACATTCTGAGGAGGGGAAAGGGGGGGGGGACAAAAAATTTCAGAGTCAGAAAAAAACTTGTCTACTCAGTAAACTTGTTTGAAAGACAACCTCTATTTGAAGAGCACCTGTCTTAGAGAGTGCACTTCTTTGAACCCAGTCTGGGTGGTCTGTCCAGGCAGCTTTCCCTGTAATTTTAAACTGAAATGACTAGAAGCACTTTTTAACATCAAACAGAAGCCCCCAGAATTTGAAAGTATCTTGTGAGATGACATTAAAACTCACTGTCCATTTTGTCAAAAGTATGCTGTGGTTGGGGGGTTTGAGATACAGGATTTCTGCTCCAAATAATTATGAATACATGAGTGAATTTTTTTTGTCAGAAAGTTTTTTCATTGAAAATGTTTCCTTTGTAAAGCAAAGGATAGAAAAAGCATAATAAAACCAAGTCTTTTTGTGATGAGTACAGGAACTTATTTATATACAAAAAGGACAGTTAAAGAATACAAGTAGAGTATACACCTAAGACATGAAGAAATAGTTCAACAGGCCAGGTGTGTTGGTACATGCCTGTAATCCCAGTACTTGGGAGGATGAGACAGGAGGATAACAGGTTTGAGTCCAGCTTCAGCAACTTAGTGAGACCCTGTTTCAAAATAAAAAATAAAATAGGTGTAGCTCAGAGGTCGAATGCCCCTGGGTTCAATCTCTAGTACCAAAAAAAAAAAAAAAAAAAATAGAAAAGCTTGAGAGGGTTGCAGCCTAGTTGGGTTAGAAAGTACATGGTTTATATCCTTATGCAGTTGACTTTTCCAAAAACATGTTCACCAAAATCCATTGTCTTACACCAGTGTCAAGAGAGCAGCCATTTAAAACAACTGCCACAAGCGGTTTCACAAAATGTACAGGGGGCTAGTGTATGGCTTTAAGTTTCTGCACAGCAAAAGTTTTTGCCAATTAGGGACAGCAAGTGCTGGGTAACAAAAATTCAGCTGCAAAGAGAAACTTGCAATTTTCATCAAGTGCTGCTTTAGCCCTATGTCAGAAGGGGATCAGCCTAATGTGGATAAATGAGACAGATCCTCACAAAAGAGAAGATGATTAACAACTGATGTAGAATTAATATGAAGAAAGATTATCTAGACTGAACCAGAACACCCAGACCTGGAGTTTCACCAATTCCTCAGGAAAAAGAGATAATATTAAGACCAGAGCCCCAAAGCATGTAATTTACTGAATACCTTTGGTATGCATTAGGCATTTAATAAATGACATTCTGTGTATGTGCATTCACTCTCAAGTTATGCTTTGTCTTTATAAAGCTCCAAACTAAATAACTTCTTTAGACATTATTAAAAAGAATCATCTGAACTAGTCAGATCAAACTATTCTGTTACATAACTAGACTAAGTTATTTCTAGGTAAGATCCTTGTTGGATTCATCCATTTGGAGCCCTCATACTGTGCAGCACAGGGTTTGGCTGAGCACAGTGATATCTCTAATGAAGGGACTTCCTTGTTTCAAGACTTTCCTTGTATACAGGAATGTGCAACTGTGGCATATCTTAACATGTTAATTAACTATATTCTCCACTATTTTTTTAAATGTTTGATTGAATTTGATCATTAACATTTACTCTTAGCCAATCTGGTTTATTCTCAGTACAAAAGAAATATCTTATTAGGAATATCTTGCAGACCCAAACAAGGAAACTGTGAATTACTTAAAAGTCATGAAATGGATTTATAAAGTAGGAACATTATTTTTGAACTTTAAAAATTAAATTGTGAGCTGGGCGTAGTGGCACATACCTGTAATCCCAATACATGGAAAGCTGAGACAGGAGGATCACAGGTTCAAGGCCAGCCTCAGCAACTTAGTGAGATCCTGTTTCTAAATAAAATATAAAATAGGGCTGGGGGTATAGATCAGAGGTAGAATGCCCCTGGGTTCAATCACCACTACCTCCCTCCACACACAAATTAAATTGTCCCTGAACTGTTTTATAGGTTATGTGGGGGGATAAGATTAATACTTATAAAACTTATTATATTAGGCTTTTCATTAGCAGTTTTGGGAGGAGATATAATTTACTGAATCTATTTAAGAGAGAGCTTAATTATAATAGTATGATGTAATTGCTCACTGGACTACTGCTTCTTGAGCATCTACTTAGGTCTAGGCACTATGCTAAGTGCAGTGGGCAACAAAGGAAAAAAATTAGATACTAGTCCTGATCTCAAGATGTATATATAGACTCTTTTTGTTTGGCGGTACTGGGGATTGAACCCAGGGGCATTCTACCTCTGAGCTACACCCCCAGCCCTACTTTTTTCTTTATTTTGAAACAGGGTCTCACTAAGTAGCTGAGGCTGGCCGAGAACCCAGATCCTCCGGTCTCAGCCTCCCAAGTACTGGGATTACAAGCGTGCGCCACCACGCCTGGCTAATAGACTCTTTTTTTTAAATCTTATTTTACACCACAGCCTCAGCAATTTAGCAAGACCCTCAGCAACTTAATGAGACCCTATTTCAAAATAAAAAAAGGGCTGGGGGTATAGCTCAAAGGTAGAATGCCACTGGGTTCCATCTCCAGTACACACACACACACACAAAAGAAAAAGAAAAGAAAAAGAATACAAGCTACAGACTAGGTATCTGTCTAAGAATTAGTATACAAAATATACAAAGAACTCTTACAACTCAAGAATAAGAAAAAACAACTAATAGTGGCCTACAGATCTAATAGACATATCATCAAAGATCTAATAGGCATATCATACAAATGGCAAATACACATATGAAAATTCTCAATATTATATGTCGTTGGGAGATTGCAAATTGAAACAAGATGCCACTATACACTTATTACAATGGCTAAGATCCCAAACACTGGACAATAGCAATTATTGGTAAAGATTTGGAGCAACAGGAACTCTCTTTCATGTAGGTGGGAATGCAAAATTAAACAGTTACTTTGGAAAACAGTTTGGTAGTTTCTTATGAAGTTAGGCATAGTCATATCGTATGATCCAGAATCACACTCCTACATATTTACTCAAATGAGATGAAAACTTAATGTAAACCTACAAATGAATATTCACAGGAACTTTATTCATAGTTGTCAAAACTGAGAAGCAATTAAGATGTCCTTCAGTGGGAGAATGGATAAACTATGCACATTCATACAATGGAATATTATTCAGCAATAAAAAGAAATAAGCTGTCAAGCCAGACAGAGACAAGGAGGAACCTTACACGCATATAGTAAGGGAAAGAAGCCAGTATGAAAAGGCTCCATATAAATCCACCTAGATGACATTTTGGAAAAGGCAAACAATATAGACAGAAAAAAATCTGGTTATCAGGGATTGGGGGAGGGAGGGATGAATATGTGGAGCAGAAGTTATTTTTGGGCAGTGAAACTATTCCATGAGAGAATATAATGGTGGATACATGGTATTATGCATTTGTTAAAACCCACAGAACCATACAACACAGTGAACCTTGATGCAAATTATGAATTTTAATAACAGTGTATTGATATTGGTTAATCAACTGTAAAACTGGACTTCACCTAAGCAAGATGTTAATAACAGGAAAAACTGGGGGCAGGGTGGGAAGAAAGAGTATAAAGGAACTCCATACTTTCAGTTTGATTTTTCTGTAAATCTGAAACTCTGTTAATAACAAATGCTATTAATTTAAAAACTATGGATTTAGATATATTTGATGGGTTTTAATTCACTGCAATTCCTATCCATATTAAAGCTCAATTTGTCCCATCTTTGGCTCTTGGCTCCTGACCTTTTGACTGACTGAACCTTAGTGGTCTTTGACCACTTTATCTGAAATGATAGGAGATTTTATGCTCATCTCCTGCCTCAGACCTGGAAGAGCCTGCAATCCAAATAGCACTGGCTTATTTTAACGGGAAATAATACTTCAAACCTGTAATCTGTCCTTAGTGATTCTCAGTGCCACCGGGGCGGTTGCTGTTTCTAGACCTTTAGAATTAATAGATCTGGGAAATTCCCCCATTCCCACTCCTCCACCCCTAAAACCAACAACAACAACAAAACTACAAATTTCATCAAATTCTGGACTAAGGGATTTTTCTTTAATATCTTTTTATAACAGCTCTCTCATTCTTTCACACTCAGAATCCTGGTTTCAGAGTAACAATATTTACAGTACCACCACTAATTGCGATTGCCAAAAGCAATTACAAATGTTTTGGCATATGCTATATCCATTCCCCATTCCTACTTTTAAAAAAAATATATTCATTTATTGGTGCGTTGTAGTTATACATTTTGGTAAGTGTCAGGGTATCAGAAGCATGCATGCACACATTGCTCATTCAGCCCTCCCTCAAATCCCACTCTATTCCCTCCCTCTTCCCTCCTTTTCCTGCTCAGCATAGTGATTGACTCTGATAAATTTGTGTATATACATCATGTGCAATAGTGGGTTTCCCTCTTCCCCCTCCCATCTCCCTCAGTTAGGCCCCCTTCTTGCTCATCTAAAGTTTTCTCCTTTGCCTGGAGTCCATTCTAAGTCCCATTCTCCCTAGCTTCCACATATTAGGAAGAACATCCAACTTTTCACTCTTTGTGACTGACTAAGCTCACTTAGCATAATCCTACTTTTTTTTAAATCAGTATACCAGCTACATTGTCAAAATACAGTAATTACATACTACACTTGTACCCTCTCAATCTTTGTTAGTTTTAGTGCTATAAGCATATATTTAATGCTACAAGTCCTAATGTCAATTTATCTATAGCTATTTACTTTTCTGAAGCTTGTTCTCTCGTAGATTCCTTAGGAATAGCTCGTGGGACCAATATTCCCTGACTTACTGCAAATTAACAGTGTGTCTGTGCCTTTATTTATAAGGAAGGACAGTTTTGTTGGATGTAATGTCCTTGGCACATATCTTCTTTTCTAGAGTATATTTAAAATGTTACTCCATTTTCTTCTGAAATAAAGCACTGCTAGTGAAAGATGTGATGTTTAATCTTTTTTCCCTTATAAATCACAATTCAGTTTTTGTTCTTTTAATATGTAATTTTTAAAACTGCAGTATAATTTATACATAGCATTCACCCTTTTTAGTGTACAGAGTTTTGACAAGTGCATTCAGTTATGAAACCATCACCACTTTTAATAAAGATAGAATTTATCACCTCCCCAGATTTCCCTGGGTGTACCCTTTTTAAGTCAACTCCTTTCACAAACCCTGATGATCATATATCTGTTTTCTATTCCTATAGTTTCCCTTTTTACAGAATGCCATATAAATAGAGTCACAACACACAGCCTTTGAATCTGGTTTCTTTCACTTAGCACAATGTATTTGAGGCTCATTTATGTTGTTACATGCATTAGTAATCTGTTCCTTTAAAATTTTTATATTTACTTTATTGTGGCAAAAACAATATGAGCTCTATTTTCAACAAATTTTTAAATGTACAATTCAATATTGTTAACTTAGTTGTATAGCAGTTCTCTAGATTTATTCATCATCTATTCATCATTTATTCATCATTATTTATGCATCACTGAAACTTTAAACCACTGATTAGCAACTCCCCATTTTGCCTTCCTTCACTGATGGGAGCCACCATTCTGGCTCTCTGCTTCTATGAGTTTATTTGAGATGCCTTGTATACACAGAATCATGTAATATTTCTCCTTCAGTGACTTGTTTATTTCATTTAACATAATACACTCAGGTTGACGTATTATGTCACAAATTGCAGACTATCCCTTTTTTAAGGCTTAATAATGTTCCATTACATGCATATACCACATTTTCTTTATCCTCATCTGTCAATGAACGTTTAGGTTGTTTCCATCTCTTTACTGTTGTGAATAGTACTGTAATGCACATAGAAATGCTTAATCAACCTCTCTCTCTCTTTTGTGGTGCTGGGGATTGAACCCAGGGGCATTCTACCTCCAAGCTACACTCCCAGTCCTTTTTTGGTTTTAAACAGGGTCCCACTAGGTTTCTGAGGGTCTCTCTAAGTTGCTGAGGATGGCCTCGAACCTGCAATCCTCCTGTCTTAGCCCCCCAATTAACAGAATTACAGGCAGTGCCACTATGCCCAACGCTTAATATCTCTTTGAGATCCTGATTTCAATTCTTTTGGATAAATACCCAGAAGTGGGATTGATGGATCATACAATATTATAGTTTTATTTTTTTAACTTTTTGAGGAACCCTTGATACTATTTCCCATAGAGGCTGGAAAATTTTACACTGTATTTTACATTCTCATCAACAGTATACAATGGGTTCCAATTTCTCCGCATCCTCATCAACACTTACTTTTTTTTCTTAATAATGACCATACTAATGGCAATGAGGTGGTATCTCATTGTGGTTTTGATTTACATTTCCTTGATGATTAGTGACACTGAGTATCTTCTCAGATACCTGCTGGTCATTTGTATATCTTCAGAGAAATGTCTATTCAAGTCCTTTGTCGTTTCTAAATCTAACTGTTAATATTTTTGATATTGAGTTATAGGAGTTCCTTATATAGTTGGGAATTAATCCCTTATCTGACATATAGTTTGCAAATATTTTTTCCATTCTGTAAGTTGCTTTTTCACTCGATTGTTTCCTTTGATGATGCAAAAGCTTTTGTTCAATGTAGTCCCACCTATCTATTTTTGCTTTTGTTGCCTATGCTTTTGATATTAAATTCATGAATTCATTGCCAAGATCAATGTTATACAGGTTTTCCATCATGCTTTTTCCTAGGAGCTTTAGTTTCCAACCTTATGTTTAAATTTTTTCATCTACTTTGGGTTGATTTTTGTGTATGGTGTAAGGTAAGGGTCCAATTTCATTCCTTTGCATGTGGATATCCAATTTTCCCAACACCATATTTGGAGATGAATTTTCCTCTCCCCATTTTGTATTCCTTGCAATCTTGTCAAAGATTACTTGACTGCACTTGCATGGATTCATTTCTGGAATCTCTAATCTGTTTCAGTGGTCTACATATCTGTGTTCATATCATTATCATACTGTTTAAATTGCAGTAGCTTTGTAATATATTTTAAAGCCAGGAATGCCTCCAGCTTTGTCCTTCATTCACAAAATTGTTGTTCCTTTTTATTGCTAAGTAGAATGTCACTGCATGTATGTACCACAGGTTGCTTGCTCAGTCACCAGCTGAAGAATATTTGGGTTCCAGTTCTGGGTGATTATCTGTAAAGCTTCTAGAAAAATTAATTTACAGGTTTTTGTGAGAATGTATATTTTTATTTCTTTGGGGAATTACCCAGGCATAGGGATTGCTGGGCCATATAGGAAGTATATGTTTAACTTTTTAAGAAACTTACATACTGCTTCCAATGTGGCTATACCATTTTGTATTCTCACCAGTAGTGCATGTGAGTTCTAACTTTTCTCTATGCTCAACAGAATTTGGTATTGTCAGCTTTATTTTTTAAGCAATTGTAACTGGTATGTTGAAGTAGATCACTGTGATTTTAATTGGCATTTCCAAAAATGTTGAACCTTTTTTCATGTGCTTATATGCTATGTGTATGTCTTCTTTGGTGAAATGTCTATTCAAATCTTTTGTACATTCATTAACTACCTGTTTTATTTGGTGATGTATTCACAGTACCTAAGAGACTTCCTGGTCCACAGCAGGAACTGAAAAATATACTTTGACTTATAGAATCAATGAATATAATAATCTTTTCATTTCTCAAAAGAGGTAAATAAGTCAAACTTCTCAGCTTAGAAAACATGTAGAAGGTTTATGATCTTTATTATTATTATTAATATTATTATTATTATTATTGTTTGCAGTACTGGGGATTGAACCCAGAGGCATTCTACCTCCAAACAACACCACCAGCCCTATTTTTTATTCTTTATTTTGAAACAGGGTCTCACTAAGTTGCAGAGAACCTCACTAATTAGCTGAGGCTGGCCGCGAACCTGTGATCCTCTTGTCTCAGTCTTCCAAGTACTGGGATTAAGCATGTGCCACCATGTTGGGCTTTATCTTTAAAATTTAAAAACAGGCAAAAACATTTCTCATTTACAAACAGAAATAACAGTATCAGATCTTTCTCCTGGTTCATCTTCACAGAAAGAATTACTTTAGGTAGTCTATGTTGTTGAAACAGTGAATTATAAATTATAAAGCAACATGGAATACTTATAGTTGGGTTAACAGAAAAAGAGTACTGATTATGTTTATGAAGTATTTACTGTGGCAAGGGAGAAATTTTTCCAGTGGAGTCTCATTTTAACAATATTTAAAGGGTCTGTTGTAACAAATAGATATTAAGTGTATATAATACTGATTAGAATAAAATACAATAAATACAAGTAGAGAAAAGCAGTATTTGACATGAAAAATATATTTTAAAGAAGTCCTATACATGGTCTTGCATATATAAAAATATGTGTGTGTGTGTGTGTGTGTGTGTGTGTTACTGGGGATTGAACCCAGGGGCATTCTGCCTCCGAGCTACACCCCCAGTCCTATTTTTATTCTTTAATTTGAAACAGGGTCTCACTAAGTTGTGGAGGGCCTCACTAAGTTGCTGAGGCTGGCCACGAACCTGTGATCCTCCTGTCATCCTCCCAAGTACTGGGATTACATGTATGTGCCACCACGCTCAGCTTGAAATAATTTTTAATGTTCTTGTTTCACTGATAAAATTAGATATTAAATTAGTACAGTTAGATAAACAAGTCTTGGTTAATAAGAAAATGTCTTCTCATCAAGAAACTGGGGAAAAGAATGATGTTAATAAGTTAAAGACAAGGAAATTAGTCAGTTTTGATATTTTTGTAACCACAGAGGCTAGACTTGTGACACAACTTGAGAAGTTTTTCTTGCAGTATGTAACTGTGACACCTGGATCAGAATGTGAGTTGTGGATGAAGGGGAAAGTTTCTCCCAATGGCACTGTGGTGGCTAGTATAAACCTACGCTGCCTTCCTGCATTTCCTCTTCGTCCTTTCCGAAGCTAGAACACTTGGAATGTGTGTGGACAGTGGGGAGGCAAACCTTCTGGAACAGCAAATCAGCCCAAGACAGGGGTTTTTATGAGTTGTTAATAAGGTTTGCTGACCAACCAGTCTTTACCGTGTAAATTATATGCAACTTACACTTGAGTTTGGATCATGACCTAATAAAACAATCACAGATGATTATTCTGAATATCATAAAAATAACATTTCAGTAACACCAAAATTAATTTTCTGTTTTGTTTTTTGGTACTGGGGATTGAATCCAGAGGCGTTCTACCTCCAGGCTACACCCCCAGCCCTATTTTATTTCTTATTTGGAAACAGGGTCTCACTAGGTTGCTGAGAGCCTCACGAAGTTGCTGAGGCTGGCTTTGAACCCGAGATCCTCATCTCAGCCTCCCAAGTACTGGGATTACAAGTGTGCTCAAAATTAGTTTTAAGATCATACTTTTTTCCTAATTACAATGATGCCTCAGAGCAAGGAGTAAGAAATCTTCAACTAGATGTGCTATTTCAAGGGTTTTTGTTTGTTTGGTTGGTTGTGTGTGTGTGTGTGTGTGTGTGTGTGTGTGTGTATGTGTGGTGCTGGGGATTGAACCCAGGGCATTCTACCTCTGAGCTACTCCACCAGCCCTATTTTATTTTTTATTTAGAAACAGGTCTCACTAAGTTGCTGAGGACTTCACTAAGTTGCTAAGACTGGCCTTGAACCAGTGATCCTCCTGTCTCAGCTTTCCAAGTACTGGGATTATAGGCATGGGCCATCATGCCTGGAGTATGGGTTTTTGTTTAATTGGTGAATTTGGTACAAATAGAATAAACAATTTAATAATTCCATAGAGACATATTCTAATTTTAGATAGGAAATTATATAAATTTTAAGTACCAATCTAATTAGACTTTCTGCATTTTTTCAAATTAACCTCTGAGTAAGTATTATGTTTCAAAGATTACAATAATGCATTTAAAAACGTAGGATGAGCATCAAATTAATACATTAATTTTAAACTCTAGTGCTAAAGCATTATTTTTACTGCTCACATAAATTTGTTAGTATAAGATAGCTATGAGTAGCAAATCTTTAGACATGTTCTTAAGTAGGATCTGGTTATATAATTTAAAATTCACAATTAAGCATGTTGGCTCTGGAGAAGACCCCAGGTGGTCTGCAGTGTTAAATAGCAGATTAACGTTGACAAAACGAATTTCTTTAATCTTATTAGTGGTACAACAGCTGTCAACTGTGACCATCTCTGTAAAGCCTTTGAGATATAAACAAAATACTTCAATATGTCAAATGAAGAAGAGTGTTTATCAATCACTATGGGTAATTAGCTTGCCATTTTTTTGAACTTTGTCTACTGGGGAAAGTTATTCACTTTTAGTAAACCTTGATCTAAAAATATATTTAGAATTATAACAATCCTGCCTAGAAATAAGCAATTGTTTAACAGTAGATTGTATTCTAAACGTCACCCACACTTATAAATACTACTTTATTAATGTTTATGAGGTCCTGCGATGTAGTGGACACAATGGGTGGCACACGGATTCCAATTCTAGAAAATCTACATGTGTAACCTATTGGAAGTAAATCCTTTGATAAAATTTATGCTCTATTTTCTACCTGAGATGAGTTCTAAAAAGAGTGTATAAGGCACAGAGAAATGTACTTATTTATTTTTACTTCATCGCGAGATCCCTGCACATTCTGTTTCATACATACAAACAGCTACAAGTGTTCTGGGTTCACCTTTTCCACTTCTTGTTCTATCAGTTCCTCTCGGGTCCCTCAGATGCCAGCTGAAAAGAGTGATTGATCCCACAGACCATTTCCCATACCCACACAGCTACAAAAAACCCTAAACCACAAACCAATCAACCAACCAATCTATCCCTCCAAAAGGTAAAAACTAACCAAACAGTAACAACAAATCCTCAGCAACTCACAGAAATGATAACAGTATTTTTTATTATATCAATGAAATGATTTTTTTATTAAAACAGTGAAAGGTTCATAAATTATAAAGAAAAGCACAGACATCATCACCCTATAAATACTGACTGTAAGAGATCCAACCAAGGACCATCACGGACTCAAACTTTGAACTAAATAGTGTTTTTGTACTTACACATTAAATAATTTTGTTTTGTTGAGTAGTAAAGAATACCTTACTGATTAGTCTTATCTTCCTGACCTCGATGTAAGCTCTTTGAAGACAAAAATACATACCACAGCAAAGAAGAAAGTCAACAAATACAGACTGATAATACCTCTTTGGTGATACCAAGCAGGCAATAAGGTATAGAAAGGAGAACACCAGAACAGGACACTCAGTTCCAGCTCAGCTTTAGTTTTTTCATTTATATAAAATGATAATTTGGTAAAAACATGCCAAAGACTGTCATTGTTAAATAAATGTAATATACTTGATAGCTCTAGGTGGAAAACAAATGTCTTAATATAGAATGTGTTAAAGTCTCAACATTGCTGCTTTTATCAGAAAACATGAACCCAAGACCTACCAGTGCAATTTTGCCTTATTAAGTATAAGTTCAATCTTTAGTAGTAGTATTGAAACCACAGATAACACAACAAGCCCTTCTGGAATAAAGTTTTACATTTCTTTTTGGTGAGAAAGAGAAAGAAAGGAATAAGAGACAATGCAATGCTCAAAACCCTGCATCTAGTACTTGAATATGTCATGTTTTGAGGTAGATGGAAAATAAGGAAGTACTTCTTGGTTTTCCTGAGAGGAACAAAACTGCAATTCCAAAAACCCCTGCCCCAAAATGATACAAACTAATGATTTTATTCCTTCTTTTAAGCACTGTAAGATAACATAGGACCATTTGTCTTTCACAAATGCTGTATCTTTTTGCTAACAATTAAACTGCATTATTAAATCTATCAATAAAGGCATATTCATTTACAAATATAATAAAGCTTTATCTTATAGTTATGAAATTAAAGTTTTGAGCTGCATCATGCTGCTAGGATTTGAGGGAAGGAGGGAGAAAGGGAGAATGAGAGGCATATGTGGGTAAGTGCTCCTGTGATCTCTTTCTAAACATCCTATCGTCATCTTCAAATGAAGTAACTAGCCTCTAATTTCAGATATATAATTGGTGAAATGATTAAACTTGTTTTTTTATTAAGAAGGTGGAATATGACCCACCACGATCGAGTTTGAGAGAGCAGGGTCTGAGGAAATACACTTCTTAGTTGTTTGTAAATACAAGATAATGCTCTTGAATTTCAAACTAAGTTCTGATTATAAGGTTAATGATGATGTATCTAATCTGGGACCCAAAGGTCCCCAAGAAAGTAACATTTGAGTGCCACAAAGAATATGAGTAGTATTGTTACTGTTCTTATAGAACTTATGTCCTGTTCTTAAAGAACTATACATATTTTCTTTGATCCTGAAGATAAGCTCTTCACTTTTAAGTGTATTCACCTTGGGATTTAGGAAGAGCAAGTTTAAGGTACATCATTTTCTACATAGATTCTCCAAACTGGGGTCAGTAGGAAAATGGGACGTTCAACCAGTCCCAGCTTGTCAGAATAGCATTTAATGTTCATAAAGAACTATACCTAAGGAATTCTAAGGAATTCATAAAGTGCAATTTCTCCCTTCATTCCTACTTTTAACAGCAGGTATTCATCCATTCTTCCTTGATGAAAGAATTTAGAAAAACAACTATGAGATTGCAAGGAAGGCTGTATAGCACAGTCAAATATTTTCAACACAATCTAGAGTTAATATTTGTATTTAAAAGTATGAGGCTCTTTGGGTTGAAAGTGACAGAAATTCACTTAAAATGTTTCAAATAAAAAGAGCCATTTATTTTAAGGTTATTGAGAACTTTCAAGTGAATCCAGGAGAAAATGAACCAGCAGACCTCAGGATAGGTAGAATGCTAGCTCTGTGGACTGGACCTGCTTCCAATCCCAGCCTTCTTCTCTCTCATGAAGCAGTTCTGGGTTCTCTCTCTCTCTCTTGCTCTCGCTCTTGCTCTCTCTCCCTAAATGGCTGTTCTTAGTCTTGCTAACCTGGAGTGCACATAGCCCTGTAATGGCCATCCCAGAAGTTACTATACATGCCTTTTCAAATTCAAACAACCAAGAAAAAAAAAAAGACTTGAAGTTTTACAATTTCCCAATTGCCACTTCCTGAGAGACAAACTTTACTGGCCCAGTTGTTTAACTTCTTGTACCAGATTATAAATCCTATATTGCTGGCTGCTCTATAGATTGGTTGCTCTTGTGTCAAATGTTTTCTTTAGAGTTTAATCAGATATGACCACTGAAGGAAGCATCCATATAAAATATAGCTGCTTTGAGTCGGGCATGGTGGTACACCCTTGCAATCCCAGTACTTGGGAGGCTGAGACAAGGAGGATTGCAGGTTTGTGTCCAGCCTCAGCTACTTAAGCCTTCTGCAACCTAGTGAGACCCTGTTTCAAAATAGAGAATAAAAAATAGGGCTGGAGGTGTAGCTCAGAGGTAGAATGCCCCTGGGTTCCATCCCCAGTACCGCGCGCGCACACACACACACACAATATATGTGTGTTTGTGTGTGTGTGTATATATATATATATATACGTATATGTATATATATATATATATGCTTAGCCATGAGTACAATGCCTAGAACAAGTAGTGTTCTTAACAGTTTGAAAACAAAAACAAAAAGGACACAACAAAAGGCAGGAAGCTGAGGTGATTCTGGCAAGTCAAGAAGAAAGGGGAAAAGGAAATTAGGAAAGAAACTCATAGTGAAAACTGAGATGGTCTGAATTGTGGTATAAACTGAAGACAAAGGCAAAGATTTTTTTTTGTGTGTGGTACTGGGAATTAAACCCAGGGGCATTCTACCTCTGAGCTACACCCCTAGCCCTATTTTTTATTCTTTATTTTGATATAGGGTCTCACTAAGTTGCAGAGGGCCTCACTAAGTAGCTGAGGCTGGCCAAGAACCTGGATCCTCTGGTCTCAGCCTCCCAAGTATCTGGGAATACCAGCGTGCACCACCACGCCCGGCTGATATTTTTTCAATGATTAGATGGACCTACATGTTCTATAACTTTAGGACTCGCACAAAGTTAAAGAAACTAAATGAGAGACCAAATCAGGATCCCAAACGGATCTTGAAAGAGCAGGCTACCATTTACCAGGATGAAGTTTAGATTTAGTGTGAAAAAAAAAAGTTCAAGTAAAATGAATAGACTACAGTTTCTTAGAGTCAGGCATGGTGGCACACGCCTCTGTAATCCCAGTACTTGGGAGGCTGAGACAGGAGGATCACAAATATGAGGACAGCCTCAGCAATGTGGTAAAACTCCCAGCAACCTAATAAGGCCCTGTTTCAAAAAATAAAAAATAAAATGGGCAGGGGATATAGTTCAGAGGTAGAATGCCCCTGGGCTCAATACCCAATCCCTTTCCCCAAAATTACAGCTTCTTAGAAGCCCAAGTGACAAAGACTTGAGTATCTAAAACTCAGTAGTCAAGCAGTGTAATAGGGAGTCAAAACAATAACAACAATAACAAAACTCATTGATAATAACAAAGTGCTTTCTCTGTACAGGGACTTATTAAACATATGCACTTTTCATCCTCACAACAGTCAAATAAGGTAGGTACTAGTCTTATTACTGAATTGAGGCTCTGTTATAACAAGTAATTTGACCCCAGGTCATATAGTTAATAAGTAAAAAGCAGAGGCTTAAGCCAGGATCTGACTCTAGAGCCTCTGTATTTTCCATTATACCATGCTGTCTGCTTTGCTTCACGCTGATGAGTCTACTTCCATATAAAACATCATGTCCAGAGGGACAATGAAGGAGATAAGCAAGGCTGACAGAGAAGAAATAGGGGCCCGGTTAGTTCCCCAATAGAACAAATTAAAGTAGCTTGCAGAGTTAACTCTTTGGTTGCTCTGTTGTCCTTCAGTGTCTGTCAGGAATTAGGAAGACTGTGTAAGTAAAAGCAATGTGGGAAGACTCAGCCCAGTGACCATTTCTGCTTCCTTACAAATCATGAATATTACTGCTGCCTGGAAGGGCTTGGAGATGCATAGTGCCGGTGAGTGCTGACTCTTGCTTTTATTATCATTGCTACTATGTGAGTATATTATAAAACATACTATAGCTCCAAACATAGCAAATCCATCTTCTTGTTTACATAACACAGGGTATTTTTAACCCCAAAGAAAATGGTAAACCACTATTTATTTTCAAATACTAAAAGCTGTGATTTTTTATCTATTATTAGTCAATGGAAAAGACTAGACTACATCATTAGACTAGACTATTCATTCTTTTGTACTCATTTTCTGTAACCAAAATATGGATGCAGAGTAACAAAGTTGGGAATCTTCCCAAAAGTAGATACAACATGAAATGAAGTGAAAATTGCCTTGTTTCAGGGTGATCTCTTTTGGCACTGAAAACAATTTTATTGGAGCACATTTATTAAGAAGGCTGACTTCGGAATACTGCATCCTGTCTAAGTCTTCTCAATGATAGCTTGAAAAGAATTAAGCACTTTTATAGGCCTTCCCTGGTTCTTACAAAAGCAATACAACCCATTGAAGTTTGGAAATGTTTCAAGACGTTTTCAGAAACAGGTAAAATTCTTAATTTCATGTTTAAAAAAAAGCTACAGGAAGCAAATATTCATTTATAGGACATTACCTAGCAGTAACCAGAGGATAAAGCAAGGTATACAACTATGGAGGTACTATGTGAAGTGAAAACAGAGATGGGCAGGGTGGTGAGAAAAGAGGAACCTGGAGCTGGCCTATTCCCTTGCACAGAGCTCAGGCTGCAGGGCAGCAATGCATCAAGTTTAATGGTCATACAATTCTAGATTTCACACCATGGTAACTGTTATTAGACAGTGGCTTAAACTTTTCAAATCCTCTGTTACTTGTCACAGAGGAAAATTAAATAATGCAGGATAGTCTAAACCAGTTCTCTAGGTAAGAGCCATGAAATGCCACAGGAGGCAGGAAATAGCGTGAGCTAAGGTTGCAGAGGGTTCTTGGCATCAAGGGGTGGGAATTCATCAGGGACAGAAAGGGAGGATCTGGGCAGTTTGAAAGCAGAGGAAGTACCCAAGGACTGTGGACAGCACAAGGCCAGACAACAGTTGCAAGGAAAATGAAAACGTATTTTTAAAATGAATCCACCAGCCAGGAGTGGTGGCACACGCTTGTAATCCCAGTACTTTGGGAGGCAGAGACCGGAGGATCCGGGTT
>PVJS01005802.1:0-62575 GCA_004027185.1 Glis glis
GGAGGGGAGGGGAGGGGAGGGGAATGGAGGGGAGGGGAATGCACTTACATGCACCCCTGTCTCTTGCCATGTGATACTTCCTGCTATCTCAGGACTCTGTCAGCAAGAAGCCTGTCACCAGGTGCAGCTTCTTAACCTTGGAACAGAACTATAAGCCCAAAGAAACAGATTTTCCTTATAACTTACCCTGTATGTGGTATTTTGCCCTTGGCAACAGAAAATAAACTAAGACACTAGTCTGTGGTTATAGCTCTCAGGATATCGTCTATATGGGATGGGCATGATGGAATTGGGGAAAAGAGAACTCTTTATAATGATTAAAATGTTTTCTATCTTGGGTGTATTTATAAAATTTTGACATTTGTCAATTTTTTTTTCAAATTTAAATATATTTAACAGAAATGAAATCTTAATTTAAAAATTAAACCAAAAGATATAAAATTAAACAAAATTTTATAATCAATTGAATATTTAGCAAAGTGTAAGAAAGACAAACACTGAAACATGTAAGATATCAAAAATGTATCTGACACCTTTCTCATAAAACTTTTGGAAGTTTTACTCCATTAAATTTAGGGTATATTTCAACACATGCTAAGACATCAAATTCAGAGAGGAGACTACCAGAGACTAGCAAAATTTATCCTGAAGATTATGATGAAAAATATTCCAGGTCAATTCAATGGGTTTACAGTGTTCAAGGGAAATTTCATCAGGAAAATAAAGTGATAACAATGGCAACCACGACACTCCAACTACATGGACTATAACAGCCAATGGCTGTAGCTGCAGTGTTCTGAAATCCAGAACTGCATTTACAATGAGGTCATATCCCTGTGTTAAATATTCTTGAAAGGATACATCAGAAATGGTACTAATTATAGGTGTGCGGCTCAGTGAGTAATCAGTCATTGACCCCAGAGTGGAGGACCTCGGCCTCCACACTAGCCACAGCCCCCTCTTTCCTCTTAAAATTAACCACTGCTCAACTTCTACATCATACAGAGATTTCCCTTGTCTTTGGACACAGTATAAATGGCATCATAACATTGTCCACTATGTTTATGCTTCCCACATCAATAGACTTCAGAAGTGTTTTCTTCTTTTTTGTATTCTTTTTTTTTTTTTTTGTGGTGCCGGGGATTGAACGCAGGGACGTTCTACCTCTGCGCTACACCCCCGGCCCTATTTTTTTATGCTTTATTTTGAAACCGGGTCTCAGGAAGTTGCGGAGGGCCTCACTAGGTAGAGAGAGAAAAAGAGAGACAGGGAGAGATCTGAGGCTGGCCTCGAACCCGGATCCTCCGGTCTCCGCCTCCCAAAGTACTGGGATTACAAGCGTGCGCCACCACGCCCGGCTTTCATCTTTTTTGTATTCTGCTTAAGATAGGTGGCATTTTATTGTTTCTTTAAATGTATAGAAGACAGGACTGGGGAGATCTGATCGCCAGTAGGACTAAGCTCCAGTTGCACATAGTGGCAACTTGCTTGATAAAGTACCCTTCCATTCTTTTCTTCCTTTCTCTATTGTATTCTTCTGAGAGTCTTTCTTGGAATCACCATTCAAATAAACTATTTGCACCTGAGTCCTTGTCTCAGAGTCTGATTTTATGAGAATAAACGCCCAATTTTAATTGATGCTGTTGGTCCCACATTCAGATGTTATTGAATTCCTTTTTTTGGTTCTCTGTCCCTTCTTCTATGATTGTGTTTTTGTTTCTATGTGTACATCTGTTGTCCTCTTCAAGGGATCCCTTGGGCTATTAAGCAGCTTTTTTCTAAAAGTGCTATAGTGACTCATTTGGTCAGAAATCTTCTCTCATTGTTTGCTTCTAGGAAATCTGTCCAAAGAGAGCAATCTATCTTTCACCTACTGCAACATCTCTTCCATGATCGATTACACCTACTATCTATGTGTTTTAAACCAAATATTCCAAATCCTTTGAATTTTTTATAACATAAGAAGATATGAATCTGTACAATGTCCATCTGTGCAATTATTTTCTGGAGTGATTTTTTTTAAGATTGTTTATTCTCTGTTATGATATGAGCCATTCTAACTTTACTTTTAAATTATTTTTTTCATAGAATTAGTTTAGTTCTTTTCTATCTAATATTTATTTCCAAACAAAGGCAATTGATCGATTTGTCAAATAAAGGGTGGAAAAACATCAAAGAAAATGAAATGGGGCAATTAGCAACTCCAGTTCACAGGTTTGTTATAGAAAATGCTATTCCTGAATAATCTGGTCATTTTTTAAATGTTTGATGTGTCTTAATATTAGGATTTAAATAGTTGTCCTCTGCCTTGCAGGAATGTTCTGTAAGTGAGAGATTCTCTTTGTTCATACCTGTTTCGATGTCTATTTTGATACCTGCAAAACTGACTTTTTTTCCTTCTCCCATGTTTCTTGCTTTTCAAAAAGAAATATCTTAACTAATTAAATACCAGAAAGTGGCATTAAAGTAGAATAACTTAAATTAGTAATATATTTATTTTGTGTGTGTGTGTGGTACTGGGGATTGAACCCAGGGGCATTCTACTTCCAAGCAACACCCCAGTCCTATTTTATTTTTATTTTGAAACAGGGACTTGCTAAGTTGATGAGGCTGGCCTTGGACCAGCTATCCTCCTGTCTCATGCTGGGCTAATATTTTAAATGCAAAGTTTAGAATCATACTAACTCCTATCTGTTTTACATGCATCCTGATTTCTTTAAAATGTTATTATAGATCTTTAGTTTTGATCATCAGCTCAAACCAGATTAGCTTAGTTTTCTGAAGAAATGGAAAAAAGGAAAGAATAATTTTTAAGTGTCTATGTTTTTTTTAAATTCAACCTCATAAAAATGTACTAATGAGACAAGAGCTAAGTTAGAGCTAAGAAGCCTCTTCTCTAATTATGAAATTACAGTTTATAAATTAGTAAGTTGCTAAAGTTTTAAGAAATTCTTGTGAGAAGTTGAAGATTTGGGTAATTATAAAAATTTTGGATGCTTGAGAAAATGTAAACATAATTGCCACTAACCCAATTAAGTATAGTTCATAGACATCTACTCAAATGAGAAATTCAGATAAAGGTATATTATAAAAACATAGGTTGAAGTTGTCTTAGAATAATGACAATGGAATTATCATTTTACAACCCTATTATATAGGAATTAATAACAAAGTAATGAGCGTTCCAAAGTAGTATATTTATTTAAATGCCTACTTTCATAATTGCCTATTTCTATAGAATTTTATTTGAAAACAGAATTAAATCATTAAAAGGAACATAGAAAACATTTAGTCTAATCATTTGATATTAAGATGAAGAGATGGGACAGAAAGGTCAAGGGTCTTCTTTGCAATATAACATGTGGTGTGTCCTGGTAAATTTAGAACCACGATTTAGGGTTACATACACAGACCTATTTCATTTATTGAAAAAATAAATATATAAAAATGTCTCTGTTTGATGTTCCTGACTATTCTCTCAGACCCTGATAGGATTGTAGCATTGGATTTTGTATTCAAATATGTGTCAATCTAATAAATAAAGGTTTTGAACATTTTATACATATGCAGACATTTCCGGACTTACTTTCAAATCAATATTAAGTGCTTATGGAAGTGTAATAAGTTGTTTTGGGAAAAAAAAAACTTCTGTAAATTTAAGTCAGTTATTTCTTTGGAATAACTCTGTGACTTATGCCTGAAAATCTTTCGTGAGGAGATAATAAATAAGGCACCTTAGCTTCAATGTATACTTTGCCAGAATTCAATTAACCTTTTCTCATTATTTTAAGAATCATAATCATATTAAGGAAAAATATATGGCTTAAATAATCATGTTAGCATCCAGTGCTCGTTTTTACATTGTATGTTTATATTCTGATGTTAAGGGTGGAAAATGGTGTGCATCTGTCCTAACAGATGTTGAAAAACATATTTGCCAAATTCCAAATTATTTGCAATTAAGAAATAAGGAAATCCCAAACTATGTAAATAATTATGCATGCTTTGCTCCTGGAGTTATAATAGTAGAATATGAAAAAGAAAATAAAGGTGTTAGAGCAGTGAAGTTTTTGAAAGGATTTCTAATATTTAAGGTCCATTAAAATGGCATTATTCCTTTGAAGTGTTTTAAGTGTACTACTAACATGCCCATGACTTATTACAACTAAAGCAATGATAAAACCATCCTTTTTTTTCCAAAAAGCAAGTAATATTAAACTGTAAAAGGAAGAATGACCTTGGTAACTGAATGGGTACTGCATTGAATCTGTAGATCACTTTTTGAAGAATGGCCATTTAGATGATATTTATTCTCCCTATTCAAGAGCATGGGAGACCTTTCCATCTTCTAAGATCTTCTTCAATTTCTTTTTTCAATGTGTTATAATTTTCCTGGTAGAGGTCTTTTACGTCCTTGGTTAGGTTTATTCCCAAGTATTTTATTGTTTTCGGTGATATCTTGAGTGGAAATGTTTTCTGTATTTCTTTTTCAGTGGATTTATGGTTAGCATACAGAAAAGCTTCTGATTTTTTAAGATTGATTTTGTATCCAGACACTTTGCTGAATTTATTGATCAGTTCTACAAGCCTTTTGGTTGAGTTCCTTGGGTCTTCTAAGTATAATATCATGTCATCTGAAAATAGAGATAGTTTTAGTTTTTCTTTTCCTATTTGCACTCCTTTGATTTCCTTCTCTTGCCTTATTGCTCTGGCTAGAGTCTCAAGTACTATATTGAAAAGGAATGGTGATAGTGGACATCTTTGTCTTGTTCCTGTTTTTAAGGGGAACTCTCGAAGCTTTTCCCCATTCAATATGATATTGGCTGTGGGACTATTGTATATTGCCTATATGATGTTGAGGTATGTTTCATCTATTCTGATTCTCTGCAGTGTTTTTAGCATGAATGGGTGCTAGATTTTGTCAAATGCTTTTTCAGCATCTATTGAAATGATCATGTGATTTTTGTCTTTAGTTCTGTTTATATGGTGAATTACATGGATTGTTTTTCATATGTTGAACCAGCCTGGCATCTCTGGGATGAACCTGACTTGGTCATGGTGTACAATTTTCTTGATGTGGTTTTAAATGTGTGTTGCACAACAAAAAACCCAGAATAGCCAAAGTAGTTCTCAGCAACAAGAACTCTGCAGGATGCATCACAATACCTGACTTCAAACTATACTACAAAGCCATAGTAATAAAAACAGCATGGTATTGGCAAAAAAGCAGACACATAGACCAATGGAGCAGAATAGAAGACTCCGAAACAAGTCCACACACCTCCAGGCAATTGGTTTTTGACAAAAGTCCTAAAAACATCCACTGGAAAAAAGATAGCCTCTTCAACAAATGGTGTTGGCAAAACTGGCTAACCATATGCAGAAAAGTAGAAATAAAACCCACTTTCTCACCTTGCACAGGAGTCAATTCAAGATGGATCAAAGACCTGGAAATCAGACCAAAGACCTTGAAGCTAATTGAAGAGGGCATAGGTCCAATACTTCAACATATAGGCACAGGTAAAGACTTCCTCAACAAGACCCCAAAGGCACAGGAAATTAAAATGAGAATCAATACATGGGATTGCATTAAACTGAAGAGCTTCTGTGCAGCAAAGGAAACAATCAAAAACCTAAACAGAGAACCAACGGAATGGGAGAAGACTTTTGCCAGCTACTCCTCTGATAGAGGACTAATATCTAGAATATACAGAGAACTCAAAAAATTCATCACTAAAAAAGCAAATAACAATAACGCAATAAAAATGGGCAAGTGAACTAAATAGATACTTCATAAAAGAAGAAATACGAATGGCCAATAAATATATGAAAAAATGTTCAGCATCATTAGCAATCAGAGAGATGCAAATCAAAACTACCCTGAGATTTCACCTAACCCCAATTAGAATGGCAATCATTAAAAACACAAACAAGAACAAATGCTGGCAAGGATATGGAAAAGTAGGAACTCTAATACACTGTTGGTGGGATTGCAACCACTTTGGAAAACAGTGTGGAGGATCCTCCGAAGACTGTGAATGAACCTACCATATGACCCAGCAAGACCACTTCTAGGTATCTACCCAAAAGAACTGAAACCAAACTAGCTGACTAATGCATGCGTGTCTATGTTTATAGCTACACAATTCATAATTGCTACACTGTGGAATCAGCCAAGATGTCCATCAACAGATGAATGGATTAGAAGACTATGGGATATGTACACAATGGAATTTTATGCAGCAATAAAGAACTAAATTACATCATTTGCAGGGAAGTGGAGGGAATTGGAGAACATTTTGCTAAGTGGGATTAGTCAGTCACAAAAAGTGAAGCGTCGGATATTCTCCCTAATATGTGGAAGCTAGGAAGAATGGGACTCACAAGGGACTCCAGACAAAGAAGGAGAAAACTTTAGATGAGCAAAGAAGGTGACCTAACTGAGGGAGATGGGGGGGGGACGGAAATACACTAATACACATGATGTATGTACACAAACTTGTCAAAGTCAATCATATGTTGAACATGAAAAGGAGGGATGGATGGGGGAGGGAATTGGGTGGGAATTGAGGGAGGGCTAAATAAGCTATGTGTGCATGCATGCTTCTGCTACCCTGATACTTATCAAAATGTATGATTACAATTCACTAATAAATGAACAAAATTAAAAAAAAAACTGTAACAGGAATCCCAGTACTTTGGAGTCTGGGACTGGAGGAGTGCAGGTTTGAAGCCAGAATGTGATAACTTAGTGAGACTCTGTTTCAAAATGAAAAGGGCTAGGAGTGTACCTCAGAGTTAAATAATTCCTGGCTTCAATCCCTAGTAACACATATGCCTGGCTTTTATTTTATTTTTAAGGAGGAATATATACTATTATTATACTATTATATACTATCACTATAATATTATTATACTATTATTATACTATTATATATCATTATATATTATATAATATTATATGCTATATAATATTATATATATTATACATGGTAATAAGGTATAATATGCATTATATAATTCCATTCAGAACTTTTATAGCAAATGGAGTCTTCATCAAGCTAACCCTTAGCAATGATTTACCACCTCATACAATAACCTTGACAAAGTCTCAATTCACTGACAGAGAAAGGTGAGGTAAGTTGAATCTTAAATTTACTCAAAGTTTGTCTTTGATTTGGATTCCAGGAAATGATCTTAGATAACATTTTAATGAAAATGTTATTATAGCAATCATATGCTTATAATGGCAAGGATTTAATCATGATTGTGCTATTCAATAATTATGAGAATAAAATAAATTATGACGTTTTTTAACCTACTCACTTGAGTCATGTAAGAAAAAAAAATTAAAAATCATCAGATGGGGGAAAGTGGTAGGTAGCTGGAAAAGGAAATTGGAAAAATCAAGAAAAACTAAGTTGCCCTGAATAGTAAAGGGATAAGAGTGTTCAGAGAGGAAATTATGGAGGTATTCAATAGAGAGTATGAGGGACAGATGGCAAGTGGCCATGGAGAACCCAACATGGACTAGTAGGAGGACTTACATGCAATGAAATGTGCCTCTAATCCACACCCTTTGGAAAGCTGCAGTTAGATCTATATTTTCTGTCAATGCCTTCAGAGGATTTTTTAATGCAATGATATAAAAGCCCTCATCACTTTAAATTATCTCAAGAGTTTGCTCTTATCATGATATCCAGCACCAGGATGAAACTGTTTAAATCTATTTAAAACCAGACATGGCAATTTTGGATTTCCAGAAATAATATTTCTAAATTCCTTAAAAATCACTAAAAAGAAAAAAAATGATTGCATCAGGTCATTGTTGAGGCATTATTGTTAAAACTTTATTTCAATAATGTAAGAATTCTTGCTTTAATGATAAGAATTTAGCATAGTTTGAGGTCCAATTATAAGAACTCTTGGGGAATTTCAAGGTGCTTCTTCATTCTGAGTCTTTCATTCTTTCCCTCTCTAAAGGGAAACAAAACCCTGCTCACAAATCCAGCTCTGCTTCCTTCTTACAACCACTTTTGACCTTAGTCTGAAGGATTTAAGGAGCCGCTGCCTCACCTGCGGAACACTCGGAATCTTGTCACACTTGACTGCAGTTCAGTCTTTATCATGTGGTCCATATCTTCAGACATGGTTTCTGCCTTTTCCCCTGAAAATACACCTTTAATTTGTTTTGGTAAGAAGCTTCCTAACTAATTCCTATTACTCAAGTTCCTGTATTAATAGCTCATTTAAACTGCCCTTTCTTTTGGATTCAACACCTGCCTTGCTCTGCCTGCCAATGCTTTTTTTTTTCTCAGAACACGTTTCTCAGAACCAGATTCAAAAAGTCTCTTTGCCTCCTCCAGTTATTTCTCTGCCTAAGAAATATTCTAAAAGTTCACTTAAATAAGGATTTAAATTATTTATTGAATTACTTCCATAGTCTTACTTAAGAGTTAATGTGTATCTCTTAAATGTCACTATCAACAGAGGCTCATTGTTTCCTTTTAAATCATGCTACAAATGATTGTATATCTCTTCTGCAGCTAAAAGACTTCAATCTTCTTATGTTAATTTTGTTAGAGATGAACTGTAGTTGGATTCCATAAAACATTTTTGACATGTCAGATTATTAAATCTTACTTGGAAATCAACCAATTGATTTTCACATGATTTCTATTTCATAGACCAGAGGTAGACTGAATGATTGAAAAAATATATATTTACTAGAGTATTAATTTCTTTCTATTGGATTCCATCAAAATATATTTACCAGAAATTTTTGTACAATAAATTCCAGTTTCTAAATATATGAGAAAAATTTGGATATAGTCTTTTAGAATAAGTGTCTAAAAGATTAAGTTAAAATGTTTATTTTTAAAAATAATTTTTAGTAGGTAGAGTGTATAGAATAGCCACACCCACTTGGGACCATATCGGCATCCATGAGACCCAGGCAACAGAAGACTCTGAGCTCCTGGAATATGCCACTCTTTATCATCTGGCTGTGCTCAATTCTGCAGCCCCTGGCATGGTAGATGCCAATGAATCCTGCACATAGGATCTGCTTGACAGACAATATCACAGAGTTAGATCTGAGTTAAAGAGTAAATATTAGTACGGAACTGTAAGTAGAGGAGATAAAGAGGCTTAATGTCCAAGCATTTGCTGGAAATGATAAAAGAAAAAAATTAGTTTATATCTTCAATATGCACACACATTTTAAGAGCTCACTTATCTCTACCTAGCATTAAAGGGAAAGAAGTTATTAACACATATGTGAATTTTTGAGATATCTATAATGCAATTTATAGGACTATGTAATAAACCTGGATAAGAATTACAGTAACAGGATCAAGGGCGTTAATATAGCTCCAGTGTGTGAAACTAAGATTCTATCAGTTTTATTTTGTTCATTCACAGGATTACATTTTATAGGAATGTTTAGAGATAGGAGTCCATCAAAATGATAATATTAGGAATGAGAAAAGATCTAAAAACTGTTCACATTTTAAGGATAGCTAAAGAAGGAGAGAATATGTATTAGGAGTACTGTTACCTATTTTCAAATAACTGAATGTCAATCATGTAAAAAAAAAGATAATACAATAGAAACTTTAATAAGTACTAAGAATTTAAAGTACACTAGATATTATACAATATAAGAAATCATTTTATAATGATTACAATTGTTCCTAAATGAATTCTTAGGTATGTTTAGCCAGAAGATGGAAAAGTATCTATTGTAGACAATCTTTCATTATTTGGAAAAATTCTTTTTAAAACAGGTGTTTTGTTCTCAGGTTTTGTATATATATTGGAGAAAATCTCCAATGCATTCACCTTGAAATAATGCATAAATTTAGCAATAATTCTGTGATGATGCCTAGTTAGAGCTTGTTAGCTAGAGTAACTTGTTAGCTAGAGTGACTCCATACTTGTTACTCAGAATGACCTCAAACCTGACCTTAAAACAGGGAAGTCGGCCTTGAAAAAAATTAAACCAGGACATTGGCAGGATAGTTAAGGGATTATCGTAACAACGTATTGTAACTCATTGTGTTATTGTTATCTCGCTAACCGCCTATTCTTGCTTCTGTACTTCCGTTATGCTTGGTTTACTTGAATACTATGGGACCTGTAGGGGCTTCCCACCCCCTGCTATGGAAACCTGCCATGGGAACCTCAGTTTCACCCTGAGCTTGTATTGTATCTTACCCTACATAAGAAAACGCTGGAGGGCCGTCAAGTACTGCCCTTGGCTCTCATGCCTGTGTTTTCTTACTGGCCAGTAATACAGACTCTCATTTAACACCTTTGGTGGTCTGATTGCTCTTGACTGGGATGCTACCTCGGACAGTTCCAAGCCACCAATGATCACAAGAAGTTTTTGATGTGCACCCAGAATTGAATGTCAACGCAGTTTACAAAGCTCAAAACACAAGAGGAAAATTTAATTAGCAGTTTGGAGAAGGTTCCTGGGGCGATTAGTATCTCAACTATGATTTGAAGTATAAGGAGAAGACATGCATACCAGAATGGGTTGAGAGTGGACACGGCGGAAAAAGCTGAATAAACAAGACATGAGAACTTGGGCCCGTGGAGAATTGTAGTGTGTATAGCAAGAGAGAGACAGAAGTGAGGAAAATATCCAAAAGGTGAGAAGTCTCACGTGTGGCTAAAATACACGCATCTATGATTGTTCAAGCCCAAGCATTGGCAATTAAGTACTTAACTGGGAAGACTACTTGGGAAAGCTGCTTTGCTCAATGCCTCTCAATGCCTCTGGCCCCTAGGCTGGCCCGGCTCTCACACATCTTCACTCTCCTGGCTTGCTGCCCTGCCAGCCAGCCTCGGTCACAGGCTTAGGGCCTTTCATCAGGGGAGAGAGGAATTCAGAAGACACTTTCCTTCATGGGAGTTCGGTACTCAATACTTTTCCTTCTTTCAGTTTTATTGATGTACAACTGACATATAAAATGGTGCATATTGAAAGTGCACATCATAAAGAGTCAATATATACCTTCACTGTGAAACAATTTAACTAAAAGCAAGTTAAAGCATCCCTTCACATACTTTCCTTTTTGATTATTTATTTATTTATTTACTTATTTATTTATTTTGGTGAGAATGTTTAAAGTAGAAATTCTCAGTTATAAAATACATTCGTTTGGGGGATCTAAAGTACCCTAGGATTTTAGAGGAAGGACTTATAGCCCTCCCTCTTCTCCCTTCTCCTAACCCCCAGCTCCACAAAACTGCAGGTGTTGATGGATTATATCTCTCTCCACAGTGAGATGATTCTGCACACCTATGTTGACCCACCTGAATTTCTCCTGGGGAAAATGGAAGCACTGAGGACAGGGCATTTTCTCTGACTTAGCCTCTTGCTTACAGGATCATATTAAATGACTAAAACAACATTATTTCTTTAATTTTGTCTTAACTTTCTACTATGACACCCAGCAGCTCAGGTCTCATCAGGTCAGATCAGCCCCTGAGAAAGAGAAAGGATTTATGATGGGTAATTTTAAGGGTCCGTTTGGTTGATGAAGGGATACTGAGATAGCCATTCAGAGCATTATTTTTGGTGTTTCTGTGAGGGTGTTTCCTGATGGAGCTGGCTTCTGAATCAGTGGAAGAAGTAAGTAGATCCACTGGCACCCAATGTGGAGGGCAGCAGCCACCACCATAGAACAAAAGGCAGAGAAAAATCAGTTTTGCTCTCTATCTCTTCTGGATCCCAGATCCCCTTCTTTTCCTGGTCTTAGACATGAGAACACAGGTTTTCTGGGCCTTTGGACTCTGGGGCTTCCATCAACAATCCCCCAGGTTCTCAGCTTTTGGCCTGGAACTAGAGTTACACTATCAGCATCCCAAGTTCTGGGGACTTTGAGCTTGAACTGAATCTTCATTAACTTCCTTTGTTCTCCAGCTTGCAAAGGCCTTCTGTGGGATTTCTCAGCCTCCATAGTTTTGCGAGTCAAATCCTCTAATACATCTCCTTTCATTATATCTATCAATGAATCTCTCTATTTATCTCTCTATACATCTACCTACATTCTATTGGTTCTGTTTCTTTGAAGAACCTTGAGCAATACAGAACTGATCAATCTGAATCTAAGCAGCATAGAGTTATCCTGAAAGTAATCCTCTGAATAATGATGAGTTATGAGGATGTCAGCCGAATCAAGCAGCTTTCTAGATAGTAAACTCCCTAAAACTTGGCCACTGATGATGTGAGGTCATGAAAAGTCATCAAGATTAAGGTTTAGATTGATTTTTTTTTTTTTTGCAATACTGGGGATTGAACCCAGGGGCATTCTACCTCCAAGCTACATCCCCAGCCCTATATTTTATTCTTTATTTTGAAACAGGGTCTCACTCAGATGAGGAGGGCCTCACTGAGTAGCTGAGGCTGGCCGTGAATCTGCGATCCTCCTTTCTCAGCCTCCCAAGTACTGGGATTACAAGTGTGCACCATCACGCCTGGCCAAACATCAGTTATTAACCTCATAGTTTCTAAGGAAAACATCACGACACCCGGCTTAGATTGATTTCTTGAGGGATTGGATGGCCTGAGTTATTCTTTATCAATATCAGAGGTGAATTAAGTTTGGGTGGGGGTAATTTTAGCTTGGAGTGTGATGAGGCACCTAGGGGATATCCAAATGAAAACTGCCAAAAGTCAACTGGGCTAAAGGCCCCATGCTTAAGGGAGAGAAAGACAGAGAGAGGGGACTTTTTTTTCCTTCTGTGTGTGTATGTATGTGTGTGTGGTACTAGGGATTGAACCTAGGGGCATTCTCATTCTGAGCCACACCCCAGTCCTATTTTTATTTTTGATTTGGAAATAGAGCCTCGCTAAGTTGCTGAGGCTGGCTTCGAACAGGTGATCCTTCTGTCTCAGGCTAGCAAGTACTGAGATTATAGGCATGTGCCACCATGCCCAGGAGGACTTTTTATCCTCAATATGTTCAGTATCAGAAGAGAGGTACTCAATATTCAAGTCTAATTTTGGATTTAGCAAAGTGTACATGGTAAGAAATTTCGATACATCTTCAATGATCAGAGTTCTTTCCAAGAAAGTTTACCAGTTCACACTTTTAAGGTTCACCAGATAACAAGTATGATTAAAATAATGCTCTACCTAAAATAATGCATTTTATGTTAAATATTCTCTAATGATTCTGTTTTTTATTACTTTATTTTTTCATTATTTCTATAAATATTATGCTTCAGAAAAAACACATTGCTGTTGATTTCAAATGACATAACTTCTCTATTTAAATATATATCACTAGCCAGGTGTGGTAGCACATGATTTTAATCCCAGTACTTGGGAGTCCGAGACAGAAGGATCACAGGTTTGCAGTCAACCTCAGCAATTTAGCAGGACCCTGTTTCAAATTAAAAAATAAAATAGGAATGGAGGTATAGCTTGCATGTAGAATGTGCATGGATTCAATCCCCAGTACCATAAATAAATAAATAAATAAATAAATAAATAAATAAATAAATAAAGTCACCAAGAAATCCTTTACACGTAACGGGATATGTTTATAGATTCTGTTGTATAGACTTAAGTGTTTTTCTTTTTGAAAAAAAAGTATTGGGCAACATAGAATTTTATCTTATTGCACCAAAGATATGTTTAAAGTATAGAAGTAAAAAATGCAATTCTGAAGATTAAGACACAGATATATGATAAGGCACCTAAAATCAGTTATGAAACAATTAAAATTATAAATGTGACTTTGCTATGTCTTAGCAAGGAAAATGTTGAATACCTGCTGTTGCTTTTTCTTTCTCTCTCTTATTCCTGCCTCTGTCAAAGAAAACATTCTGTTCTCAAGTACCCAGACTTTATTTTTCATGGACACTTTAGCTTTATTTTATATCTTTTATTCTGCTAACAGGGGTGGAGACAAGAGTAAAACCTCTATTTATCTGCAGGCTAGCATTTCTGATCACACTTCATATATAGTATAATGATCAGTTTACTGCCTCATAAGTATGAAAATAATTAACTTTTAAAATTATACAATGGACAGATGACTCCAGGCAAAATTAAAATGATTTGTTCATTTTTTACAAATTATATTACTTCATAAAACACACAACCATAATTTATTAAAAAAGAAAGAAAGGAACTTCAAGGCCAATGTCTTAGCTTACTTCCCAGTTGGAAATGGAGCCTGGAACCAGGGCTAGCAGATAGGTAGTTTATTAAGGAACATGACCCCAAGGAAAATGACTTAGAAATGGAAAAGAGACAAGGCAATAAAGAGAACACCAGGCCATTCAATCCAGGTGATCTCCATACAGGCATTTGACACTTGGTCCTTCCCAAACCCTCTGGCTTGTTGAATAAAATTAATTTAGAATTGTCCACCTAATGGAAGAAAGAGGTGAGCATTTTCCCACTACCTCACATCTACCAGTGGACAAGAGAGGCACCAGAGTGTATAACTTTTGTACTTTTAGGTTGCCCAATTCTCCCAGACATCCCACATAAATCCATTTGAAAAGCTGCAGGGCAAACGTGAGGCTTCAGGTGGGTGGGATAAGGAGAGTGAGAGGTTAGAAGGCTAGATCGTAGGACACCCAGAGGTTGATGCAGCAATGGCTAGAGTGTATCAAGTATATGTCCAGCCAGGATCCAATGACCATATGAGAACTAATGTATTGTACCCCTAAATTGAGAATTTAGACTTTAATTAAATGGAGAGGGATGGTTATAGAATTTTAGCCAAACTTCGTTAGGAGAGCTATGATATTTGGCTTTTCATATCATCTCCTATGGCAGATAAAGTAAATGAAATCTTTTAATGTCTGCATTGTGACCATGACATACATATATGCATTTTGTTCTTTTCTGGTATGATTGCTTTAGGTTAATCAGAATCACACTGAATGGCTGAAATATGGAATCTCTAGTAAATAAAGATATTTATGTAAAGGCTAGAATACTACACAAAGAACTCCTCAATGGCTGGGATGTATGCCTAAATGACCATTTTTGTTAATTTGCATCCATAAATATTTAATTATTCAAGAATGTTATTAATGTACTTATAGTAGAAAAATACCAGGTTCTTTTTTTTTTCTGCAGTACCGGGGATTGAACCCAGGGGCGTTCTACCTCTGCGCTACACCCCCGGCCCTATTTTTTATACTTTATTTTGAAACCGGGTCTCACGAAGTTGCGGAGGGCCTCGCTAAGTAGCTGTGGCTGGCCGTGAACCTGGATCCTCCGGTCTCTGCCTCCCAAAGTACTGGAATTATAAGTGTGCGCCACCATGCCCGGCCCAGGTTCTTAAATATCAGTTTATTACCTGTGTTCCATGATTCTAATAAAGGAAAGATACTATTGGAAATAAACTGTGGAAAAGTAAGGTTAGATTAATCAGTGTTAAACTATTGCCACAACTGGAAAGATAATTTAAAGGGCAGACAACATCAAATTTATAGTGCAGTACAGTCAATTTCAAATATGGAGGCAAGATCACATATATATGATCACAAGTTTCTCAAAATTCTTTATTCTCAGTACCAACCCTACCTCTTTTGGAACACTTAGCAAATACTAATTTATTGTTACTTATTTTTCTATATGTAAGCCTTATCTTCCTGATGAAATTATAATTTCCTCAAGACCAGGCATTTTTTTTATTCCTAATATACCCAACACCTAGAAAAGCACTCTATAAATAGTAGGTGATCAATAAGTTTCTCATGCTATGAGTTTAGCCTCACTTGTCATCAAAGGGAGACTTTTACGTTGCAGGTTTATGATTGTATCCTAATTCCATGAGGTTATGGAGTCCTAACAATAGCTCTTTGAGATTGACACTTTATTTGAAATGGAAAGATGAGAAAACTACCTACGTGATGAAATGATTGATAATTGTTAAATAAGTAGTTGTAGACCCTGGATTAAATCCAGATCTGTAAACTCCAACTGTAGACCTTTCTTTACTGAATCAATATTCATTTTCCATAATGTAGCAATGATATATTTTATGGGATAGCAGTATGTCAGAGTGATGGCTTATCAAAGCTTTCACCTTAAAGGTGGATACATAGCTATGTTCAAATGAACAGATGTGTTGTCACCTATGTGTTCAACCTCAGGAAATATTTATTTTAGTCTTTTAGAGTAATTATCTTTATGTTTCTTATACAAAAGAATAAAATCTCAATAGTACCAAATCAATAAGAGCATATATCTGTGGCACAAGGAAAACATGTCCACAGTTTTCTATTTTGTGAATCATTATTTTTATAAAACCATACACTTGGCTGGAGGTATAGCTCAGTAGTAGAGTGCTTGATTAGCATGTGTGGGACCCTGGATTCTGTCCCCAGCAACGTAAAAAAATAAAAATGAAAAAATAAATAAAACCATATATTGTGCTTAAATGTCAATGAGTTATTCGTGTATGCATCTATATAAACTTACTTATGCATTTATTTTAACATGCATACTCATACATATATAATTATTACCTAATCTATTTTAATATATATGTGTTAAAGTATGAAAGACTTTGTATCTTCTCTAACCAACACCAGTTCTTTTTTTTTTTTGTGATGGTACTGGAGACTGAACCCAGGGGTGCTCTACCAGTGAGCTACATCCCCTAAGCCTTTTAAAAACATTTTATTTTGAAATAGGATCTCACTAATTTTCTCAGGCTGGCCTGGAATCTGCAAACAATCCTTCTGTCTTAGACTTCCACCTACTATGATTATAGGCATGTGCCATCATGCCCTGCTCACAGAGGTCAATTTTACATCCTCCTTTGTCAAATTGTAACTTCATTCTCTGACATTTACAAGCTTGGCACATTATCTGCAATAAATTTATTTGTTTAACTCCAGTTTATGTGTAATTTCAGAATAGTTAGCATACATCCCTATGAGAAATAAAATTAATAAATAGACTGCAATATTTATTTACAGATTTAGGGGTTGTTATTGTTTTTAGTTTATAATAACCAACCAAAATACTGTTTTCTAAAATTTCTTAGGTCAATTATTATTTTTCTCACCCTTCTCAGTGAAGATATATCATATATTTATGAATAAAGATTGATTTATAAAAGACTGCATTCCATCCTTGGATTCCCCCAGCCTACAGATTTTTTAAAGTACTTTTATTAACCTCCTCTACTGTCTTCTGTATTAATCAAAGGTAAACCAGAGATGTAGTACAGTGGAATGGATAGGTAAAAGATAGATAGATGATAGATAGATAGATAGACAGATGATAGATAGATTGATAAATAGATAGATAGATGATAGATAAATAGATTGATAGATGATAGCAATATAGATTATAAGGAATAGGCTAAACAATAGAGTTGGTTGAACAGTTTTTGCAATGTACGCTTTGAATCTAGTGCTGCAGCTAAACATAAACCAAGTAAGGAATGGAAGATCACAAGTAGACTGGAATCTGTAAGAAAGAACTGAAACATGTGCTCATTCTTGTTTTCTCTAATCTTAGTGACAGAAATATCATTGCAGAAGCCAGATCCTGCATCAAAGAATTCCACATACACTTTTGGCTCAGGAGTCAGAGAACATGGACAATCCAGGGTTAGGTAAAACAGCTGCAGGCCCTGCTGCTGCTTCACACCAATAAGATGAGTCAGCAG
This sequence comes from Glis glis, assembly GCA_004027185.1. Lineage (NCBI taxonomy): Eukaryota > Metazoa > Chordata > Mammalia > Rodentia > Gliridae > Glis > Glis glis. The sequence goes on from PVJS01005802.1 coordinate 17,667, forward strand.
ATTAATCATAGTGTGCACACCCGCACGTGTGTGTGTGTGTGTGTGTGTGTGTGTGTGTGTGTGTGTGTGTTCATGCAGGGAAAGCTGAAGGTATGCATTACAAATGGTTGTTGCCACCTTTGCATTCTCCAGTTCTCATGCAAGAATCTCCTTTATAGTCCATCCTAACCAGAAACAAATCAGAAAGGGAGTTTTGTGAAATACAACACCACATAGAATGCTATGATATACTATGCCTGAGTACATTATTTGAGAAGGAAGTAGTTGAAATGTAGATTGTGTTGTTGAGAAAAGCTTCTCTGAGGTGTCTTTTGCGTTGAGAAATTATTGAAATGAAAGAAGAAAGGGAGACAGGTTCAACTAGAGAAAGAATCAAAAGAAAGCAACCAGTTTGGTATAGTCTTTGAAGAAAAAAATAAGGAAAAAAAAAGCAAAGATTAGTGTACTTGAAGTTTATTGCAAAGCTGGAGAAGATTTAAGTTAGTTCTGAGAGATGCTAAGGAACAAGTTATTTTGAGCAGCTGAGCCATAGTAAGATAGCTAGAATATGTTTCAAATAGATAGCAAACCACCAATTGAGAGACATGATCAATTTTTATTATAAAATATTACTGTGGCTTTTAGTTGGAGAATAGATTTTAGAAGAAAAGCTGTGGCAAGGAGACCAGTTAAGAAATTTTTGCTGTAGTTCAGGTGATAGATGATGTCTTGAGCCACTATTTTAACAGAATAGCCAACTTTAGGATTTAATTTGGAGAAGGATCACCAAAAGCTTGCTGATGTATCGTGTATTGGCAAATGAAATGGAAGAAATTTGGTAGATGCCTAGATATTTCACCTGAGCAATTCAGTAGCTGTTGAGGCTGTATACTATGATGTGAAAAGGAGCTTAAGGTAACAGTTTAAAGGAGAAATGAAAATATCTACTTTACTTACATTAAATGTGAGCTGCTCATTATGGAAAATATAGGTCAATATTAAATAAGCTATGAGATATGATTCTGGAGTTTGGATGTGGCTCAAGATGGTGGATACAAAAGATTTAGGATTCATCAAGATCCATATTTTATTTGAAGTGAGGTGGCTAAGTCGGCTCAAGCTGTTATTGCAAATTATTGGGTGGCTTACGTGATAGACACTTATGTCTCAGTTCTGAAGGCTGCAAAGTCCGAGGTGAAGTGCGACAGGTTCTGGTGAGGACCCTCTTCCAGTTTGCAGATAGCTGGCTTCTTGTTGTCTCCTCACATGGCAGATATAGTAAACTCTAGTGTCCAGTCCTCCTGTTACAAAGAAAAACATCTTATATGGAAGCTCAACTCTCATGACATCTGAATCTAAGTACACAACAAAGACCCCCCCATCCTAATACCATCACGTCAGGGGTTTAGGCTTCAATATATGAATTTTGAGGGGACACAAACATGCGTACTATACTGTAATATCAGGTAACTCAATTAATTAACCAGAGAGAAGTTAAAAAACAGAAAAGAAGATTGAGAACCTAATGCTATTTTCTATTTTGTAATTCTCAGATTTCAATAAATATTCCTGTTGGGATACCAGACACCTGCAATAAATTTGCTATGTTTTTAACATATCACAGTGAAAGACCTATGCATATGTAAGAGCAAAAATATAATAGTGGTATGGATTGTTTAGTGAAGATATAAAGATACACAATTGATAGTTTACTTTGCACCATTAAATATAGAACACTTAAATGATATTCCTCTTTTACCCATATCAGCCAGTGCAAACCATTACCTCACAATTATATATGAGATGGCATGAATCCTGTATCATCACACAGAGTTTAATAGTTGAGAGTTACTGCAGTTCCATAAAACTTTGCTTCTGGAACATTGCTGTGATTTTCTGAGCTATTGATTTTGACATTTGTCAAGTATATTTCTTAATTTGTTTTCTTTTTCTTTTTTTGGTACTGGGGGTTAAACCCTGGGGCTTTCTACCTCCAAGCTATACCTCTGACCTGTTTTTATTTTGGAAGAGGGTTTTGCTAAGTTGCTGAGGGCCTCACTAAGTTGCTGAGGCTGGCCTCAAACCTGTGATCCTAATGTGTCTGTCTCCCAAGTACTGGGATTACAGCCATGCACCGCCATGCCTGGCAGTATATTTCTTAATTTCTATATGCCATTTGCTAGTATTTTCTTATTCTCTTATCATACTCACTGCCATTCCTCTATTTTCAGCTTCTAAGACATGTGAATTCTGGGAAATACACTTATCTCATTAAGGGGTCACATGGTGTGCAAGAGTAAACACCATAAAGTGACTATAAAATAAAACAATAATATAACTAATTTATGGTAGACACTAAATTAAAAGCTCTTCATTATTGCATTTATTCATTCTTCAATCCTAATTTGGTAGTTGTTATTGTCAGCTTTTATAACTGGGGAAGCTGTAATGCTAAGTAACTACACTAGTTTCCTGCAGCTACCTTAACTTAGTGCCACAAACTAAGTGGCTTAAAACAACAAAAATAATTCTCTCAGAGTTCTGGAGGCCAAAAATCTGAAATCAAGGTTTTAAGGATTTACTCACTCTGGAGGATCAAGGGATGAATCCTTCCTTGCCTCTTTCTACTCTGGTAGCTTCTGGCAAAGAATGTGGCCAACACTCCAATCTCAGCCTTTGTATTTTTAACATCACCATCTCCTCTGTGTGTCTTCTCCTCTTACGTCTCTTTTGAGGACATTTCTCATTGGTTTTGGAGCCCACTCAATAAACCAGGGTGATGCTATTACAAATTCCTTAACTTAATTACATCTGGAAAGGTCCTGTATTCAAATAAAGCAACATTCACATATATAGGAATTTGGAATAGACATATCATTTTGGGGTCTTCTGTTTAATCCACTAAAAGGACTAATCCTAGATCTCATAGCAAGAATTATATCCCTTCCATGATAAAGTGTTAACAAGCTAGGAGAAAGAAAAATTCTTAACCTGATAAAAGTTATGCACAAAACATCCCAATTATCCCTTACTGTAAGCATGTTTCCCTTTAAAATCACAAACAATGTCAGGATGCTTGTTTTCATCACTCCTAGTGATTGTACTGAAGGTTTTAAAGATAAGAAACAGTGTATTTTACATTAATTGCAAATGATGCACAGAAAACCTATCCAATCTACAGGCAGAAAAACTAGATGTAAAATAAAATGATGTTATCAAGTGTGATACAAATAAGATCAAAATACTAAAATCAGTCATGTGGTATATATATATATATATATATATATATATACCACATATATATATGGGCGTGGTGGCGCATGCTTGCAATCCTAGTACTTGGGAGACAGACCGGAGGATCTGGGTTCGTGGCCAGCCTCAGCTACTTAGTGAGGCCCTCCATAACTTCGTGAGACCCGGTTTCAAAATAAAGGATAAAAAGTAGGGCCAGGGGTGTAGCTCAGAGGTAGAACACCCCTGGGTTCAATCCCTGGTACCGCAAAAAAAAAAAAAATATATATATATATATATACATACATATATTTGAGTGATATATATACATATACCACTCAGAAAATAGAATATGTCAAATATTTCATTCACAATAAAATTTATAATATAACCCAAACTATAAAATTGAGAGCAACAGCATAAATACTGAAAAAATTCAGACATATATGGTGTCTATGAAAGAAAACAGTAGATATATAAGAAAATTAACTGTCCCTAAATTAATCTATAAACCTAATTTATTCCATTCAACATGTTAACAGGTTTTTCTTTATTAATTCTCTTTGTCATTTTAAAGGAACAAAGTTATCCTTTTCTTAAGAAGGAAGAGCAGGAGGAGGGAGGAAGGAAAGATAAGAAAGCAATAAAGAAATAAAAAGAGGAAGAAACAAAAGGAGGAAGTGCAAGAGAAGGATGAGGGTGAGGGGGAGAGATGAGCAAAGAGATTAGAAGCCCACTGTCTCATATGTATAATGAAAATGGCTTTCCTTTGATTTAGCAGGAGCAAACGGTAGCTCAGAGGATAAACCCCTATGTGCTCTGAAACTTCCTCTATAAAGGAGTGATATTACTAACCGGTAGACAAAGAATGAACTAATCAGAATATAGTACCGGAAAAACTGAATATTTATATTAAAAATAATGAGCCCCTATCATACATAATAATCAGTTAAATCTAAGTATGAGAAGCAAAATTGTAATACATTTAGAAGCAAATACAGGAAGAATTTTGGTACATTAGATTATAAAGAAATCATTTGAATAAATTTAATAATTATAGGCCACAGGAAAGCATGTTGATAAATATAATTATATTGAATTTAAGGGAAATTTCTATAGAAAAAAAATCCAGCCGGGCGTGGGGGCGCACGCTTGTAATCCCAGTACTCTGGGAGTCGGAGACCGGAGGATCTGAGTTCACTGCCAGCCTCAGCTCTCTCTCTCTCTCTCTCTCTCTCTCTCTCTCTCTTTCTCTCTCTCTCCTTGTCTCTCTACCTAGTGAGGTCCTCCGCAACTTCGTGAGACCCGGTTTCAAAATAAAGTATAAAAAAATAGGGCTGGGGGTGTAGCGCGGAGGTAGAAGGCCCCTGGGTTCAATCCCCGGTCCAAAAAAAAAAAAAAGAAAAAAAATCCATCACAAAGCTAAAATACAAACCACTAAGTGAGAGAATATATTTACAACGCATATGAAAAACCTTGCTTCTTAAATATACAACACCTTTCTCAAATATTAGGGAAAAATGGGCAGAATAGAATATAATACTTTTATTAAAAAGGTATCAAGAGTGACCCATGAATGTGAAAGGATGCTTAGTCTCATTAGTGGTCAGGAAAATGCAACATGGCAATAGGGTGCCCTTCCACAGCCGTGGGATTGTTATCAGATAGGGTAGTAAGTTGAGAAAGATGCAGAGACAAGAATTTTCAGGTACTGATAGTGGAAATGCAAAGATTTCTTCCCTGAAGAACAATGTGGATATATCTAGACTAGCTGAATATACACTCGAATAGAAAGCCTTTCACAAAACTGTATCTTAGAAAAACGTGGGCACATGTGCAAAGGGCGAGAGGCACCATCAGTTCTGCAATAATATGTGTCAAATCCGATATTTGAAAATGGGAGGAGACATGAATAAAGTATAACAACACAACAATCTGAAATGCAAATGAGTTAACTCAAATTTTTTGTATGAGCAGTAACAATTACATTAAAATAAGATGAGTATAATAGGCAAGTTTCAAGAGTGTATGTATACCTCATAGCATTTATACCTATATTTATTATTTGAAGTATTTTTATGAAATAACACATATGTGTATCGAGATATATTGACAGTACAAGACTAGCATAGCATCTATGCTAGTGTTGAATGCTGTTTTCCTCTAGGTTGAGAGAGGAAGAGTTTGGAGGAACAAGAAGGTGTAGTATTTATAAGTGATGCCAGACTGCTAAGTTTTTGTACTCTCCATGAAAAGAATCAGGTGTGGAAACAGCTGCCATGGCAACAAGACTCTTCATTGGGGCTTCTGGATCAAGCAGAAGGGAGACAGAGCGCTGAGCCAGAGTTATGCTGGCCCCTAGGACAAAGGAGAGAACTAGGTTTTATTCATGTGAGCAGGGCTGTTGGGGGGGGGGTAAGAATTTAGGAATATTAACTGGCTTTAGATACATTTCAAAGGTAACTTTTTTTTCTTTTAGTGAGGTCAGTTTAGCTTCTGAGGAGACCAAGGCCAGTCTGGCAGCCTGGAGCCAAGGTCGTTTTTCAGAGATGCCACATCTTGTATAAACATCTCTGCTTTGTGATAAGAACGAGTTCTGTAGTGCATGGGGTGGGGGAGGAGAAGAAGTCACATACCATAGCAATGAACAAGTCATAGTCAACAGGTTTACCCTGAATGTATGATGAACCTGGTCTCTGAAGCTGAGAAGATTCTCTGAGGCACAATACCAAGCTTTGAATAGCTAACAAGCTACGAGTTAAGGTCTAGGAGTGCATTTGCCCCTTGTCTCTACCGGTGGTACCTGTATCAAAGGTATATCATAAAAATAGATAAATAAAACAAATGTGGTGAAATGTTAAGATATGAGAACTGTTAAAGTTCTGAACCAGGTCCAGAAGAGAATTAGAACAATATATTCAGACAAGGCTTATTAGGTCTCACTAGTGAGGAGAGAATGTTGCCGGAACTGAAGAACCTGGGGAAATGATAGACAATGATCATGGGAACTTTTGGTGATTTTCAAAACCAGTGTACTTTTTGATGTGCATAATTATGGTCTTTGATGATTTTCAGAACACTTAACTTCAATTGTATGTTCGGCCCAAAAAATAGCCATTATTTTCAGTGATTCCCAAATATAGAATTTAACAATAGAAAATTAGTGTGGTGTTGTGATGATAGAATTTTAAAATAGGAATGATTTTCACTTGATTGCTTTAACAGGATGTTAATTATAAAGAAGTATCTTAGACTATAAAACTAATCATCTTGAATGCTTTTACATTAAAAAAAAACTTACCATGAAGATTAGCAAGGTATACCTTGGACATTACTTTTGGAATCCTCCTCCACAAGCATTGCTATTAGAATACTTTTGCTCTAATACCTGAAGTTTATGTGTACTAAGAATGCTTTCAAATAGAGTCTTCGGTTTCTATACAGGCTCTGATATTTTCTAGCTCTGGGATATTGGACCAGAAGCTCTCTAAGCCTCCATAGTTATACCTGTAATGACAAAAAGAATAGTAGTTACTTCAACAAGTAAATTTTGTGCATTAAAAATAGATAATGCACATATACCACTCAGCATATTAGTCAATAAAGTAAGCTACTATTAATGTTATCTGTAGTTCCTTTAATTTGAGGCCCATAATCCTGAAGTTAGAATATTAGTGCTATTATTTTGTTAATGTCACATATTACTATACCACATAAGCATAATTTGCATATGAATGTAAAATTGGTAACAAGTTCTAAAATTGTTTCATAAAATTACTATCTTTCAGAATTAAAGAAAAATAATATGATCATCCAAATGCACATTCTTAAGATATTTAGCTTAATGGGGAAATTTCTATAAATAAGTGGGTACAAATGAGAGAAAATCAAAAAGAGAGAAAAGTAAAGAGAAACAAAGAGAGAGGAGAACAAAGAAAATAAGAAAATGTCTGCAGCAATTTGCATACTGAATAGCTATCACCCCACTTCTCCACAGATTTATGTCTTTGAACCAGAAATTGTATGCTGTCAAATAAACATTCCATTTGTTTGTACATCAGAGGAAAGATAATTTAACTTTTAGTTACATACATAAAATTCTAAAATTATTCAGGTATTCAGAACATTATGATTATATTTCTCATTGAAAAATTATGGAATTTTCTAATTTACCAAATATAAATGTAAAAGTTCTGCTGAGAAAATGTTATCTCCGCAGTTTCAGAACAGTTATCATCTCATAACCTTCATTCATGTCAACATAAATACATCTTCAATTTCTTCTTCCATCAATAGCCTCTTTAGGAAAATTCCCAAATCCCCTTCCATGTCTTGCTTGTGTCAAGTCATATCCATCAAGCGAAGAAGCTCTGTGAAAAGGAATGTTACTATGAGTTGTAAGGACAAAAATATAACTAGACTTTGTCTCATGTCTCTCACATTATTCTGATGCTGCTGAAATACCAGATGATAAGCCTCAGAATTTAGGATGGAGATGGGAAAGTCCTCAGACCATGAACTTCTTTGGGCTTTATTGAATAATGCAAGAATAGTCAATTAAATAATGTCCTGTGCGTTCCCAGTGAAAATAATGAAAACTAAAAGTATTTATATGGCATTACAGCATAGAAGAAAGATAACTGTTAGTGCTACATTATAGAAAGAAAAAGAATTTTCTAATTCTGCCTTTTATTTTATTTTTTGTACTTTTATTGATGCATCCTAGTGAGATTGAAAAGTGATACAAACATATATGTACATGTCACTAGCTGTATTTCCCGCTGCATTCCACCTCACTGCCCCCTCCTCCCTCACCATAGCAAATCAAAACTACACTGCGATTAGAATGGCAAGCATTAAGAATACAAACAATAATGAATGCTAACTAGAGTATGGGAAAATAGGAACTCTTACATACTTTTGGTGGGATTGTAAATTAGTATAACCATGATGGAGATCAGCGTGGAGATTCCTCAAAAGACTAAGGATGGAATCACCATATAACCCAGCTATACAAGTTCTTGATATCTTTCCAAAAGAAGTAAAGTGAAAATACTATAGTGATGCATGCATATCCATGTTTATTGCAGCACAATTCATAACAGTCAAATTATGAAACCAACCTAGGTGTCTGTCAACAGATGAATGGATAATGATGCCTTTTAAATGATAAATATAAAATTATAACATGTTTTGTTCTCATGACTGATTTGTTTCTAGTTCTTAATATTTTATAATCTCTCCTCATTTGGGTCACATTTCTTTATGTTGACACATGCATCACTTGAAATCTACAAGTAACCAATGGAGATTAGGAAAAAGAAGTGCTTTCCACTCCCAATACTACCTTAGTTAATAACAGCCTGTATTGTAAACATTTTCTCTTTTTCTTCCTCTCTGTGAGGTTAGTGTGCATTTTAAATTTCTTCATGATGAATAACTATATATCCAAATGTCAAATCCTAAGCTTTAATGTCAGGACCCAACCTTAAATATATAGATTTTAATTTTATTTACTGTGGCTGTCAATATAGTCCTATTACTCTATTTTATTTTTGATCTTTAATGAAGTACCTGTGAGTTATGATGTGGAAAAATGTCAGGATGAGAAAGTGATGCTCACCCTTTTTTCCCCAGGCATGACATTTCACTATTATGAGCTGTACCTCACAAGGTCAGGAATCTGTGACCTACTTTCCTGTGCTCATTACCTGCTAATCCCAAAACAGAGGACAAGAGAAAGAACAGAGTATATTTTGAATGGATTTCTGGACATGGTTTTGTGTGATGTGTTGCCTAGAAGGACATGAAGGAATATTACTTGCTGACTTTTAGGGTGAAAAAAACTCAAGTTATGGCATAAAAAATTAACTCATGCGCCACCATAAAGAATTGCTAATCAGTTTACCTCCCTGCTACCTTTATTACCTTTGCCCATGACAGAAAGGAAAAACAAATAATATTGTCACCATATTTGGCCTCTTGAACAACATTGATGGGAACAGTGGTTGAAGAAGAGCAATTCTGAAAGTATTACACAACTTCTGTTTTGGGTTTTATTTTTTCTCTCTTTCTTAGAAATGAGGCTGTTGTGTCAATGTGAAACAATAGTAACATAGTAGTCAAAGCTGATAAGTTATCTGTTGAAATAGGGGTGTCTCCTTTTATTAGATTTTTCTCCCCAGTAGATTTTGATGAATGAAGTCCAAGGACTAAAAAAAGGTATAGAAATATGAAGGCGGAGACCGGAGGATCTGGGTTCGCGGCCAGCCTCAGCTCTCTCCCTGTCTCTGTCTCCTTCCCTCTCTCTCTCTCTCTCTCTTTCTCTCTCCTTAGTGAGGCCCTCCGCAACTTCGTGAGACCCGGTTTCAAAATAAAGTATAAAAAAAATAGGGCCGGGGGCGTAGCGCGGAGGTAGAACGCCCCTGCGTTCAATCCCGGGTACCGAAAAAAAAAAAAGGTATAGAAATATGAAAGCTCATTTTAAATCAAGGAAAGATAGAAGACAAAGACAGCTTCCCCTCCACATTGGAGGAAGGGGTCCTGAATGAGAGTAACAGAAGCTCTTGGAAAGTGGGCTTTCAAACTTATTGAGGTTCCCCATCTGATTTTTTATGATTGGTCAGAATTGGTTCTTGAGGAACAAATGTCTTTTGACCAATTTAAATCCTTAATTTGAATTGTTACCTTGTGAGCTGCTGGACCCTGAACCCCTGGTGCCCACTGGCCTCTCACCTCCCTGCTCACTTCCCCCTCTCACAGAAGGTGATACAGATGGCCTTTTTTAACCCCTCCTGTTCCCAGGTCCTCTGCCCTGCCTCATTTTTACCACAGATACCTGTTAGGTTAAGCATCGGAATTTTGAGGGAAAGACAATTCCCACCTGATGACATATTTTTTTCATAATGTTAGAAAAAATTAAGACTTTTCTTTTGTAAAATGATCATTGTCCCTTCCTCCAAAGAAAATCCAAAATATCTGTGTCCAGAGGAAAATCCAGGTCCTAGAACAAATACAAGCAGAGCAAAACTGAACCAGAGCAATAACCCAGGGACAATCCCATCATGAAGCAGCAGCCTGGGTAAGCATGTCCTACACTAGCATAATTGCAGCAAAACTCAGTGCCCTAAAACATTAAAATAACCAATCTTTAAAAAATAAGGCACCCAGTTTAGAGATTGAACTTCATTATGCAGCATTACTGTGGCAGCAGCTGACTAATTCAAGTATGAAGGACACTGGATTTGAATTCATTTTTCTGTTTACTGTGAGAAAATTATTTAATCTTTCCATGTCTCATGCTCATAATCTTAAAACAGAGGTATTTGCTTAAATTTCTTAGTAAAATAGGAAGGTCCTCAACTAAGAACGTGGATGAAGGAAGAGGTATTAAAGTGACTAGAATGGGAGCGTGGGAGTATGTACTAGGAGATACAGAAAATTTCCTGGGCAGTATTATATATTTTACATAGTAGGTTTTTTAGAAGTTGTGGCACCAAAAAAAAAAAAAATGAACACAAAAGATGTGAGATTATGAAATGTGCAAAGTTACAGGTAATAACAAGATCTAAGTAATGATCATACCAATGAATGTCTAGGTTGAGGGACAGTAGAGCAACAAAATGATTAGAACAAAGCCTTCAATGAATTGAGAGATCAGACAGTGAAAATATCAGCATTTGTGTATTGAAACAATCAACACTCAGTTGTTGGAGAAACTGGCAGTTAAACAGAAGTTAAAATTCTCTAAAAGCATGACAGTGAGTAACCTTAGGCTATATGGATCATGGAGACAATAAGGAATCCTTGTATTTAAATACTGATATTGATACTTAAATTCTTATAACAAAGATCTGTTTGATGGAGAAGGTATTGAAAATAGCCTTCAGTGGGCAGCAAGAAACCAAGGATGCCTACCTCACCTGCAGTGTTGGAGAAAATGGTTTCCATTTGCAATGCAATTGTGAAGCTGACTCCCAGGGCTAGTGCAGATTTCACAGGTTAAGATCACCGTCTTCCAGGTGAATTCATTTCACTTCAGACACCAGCTATAAGTTTAAGGTTGTTTAGGCTGTCCACACTTCTGACAAATGGCTACAAGTTTTAGAGTTCTTTCTACTCTTTCAGGTTCAATAATTCACTACAGTCAACTCAAGAACCAATCGCAAAACTCAAAACATCTTATTTTAATTGCAATTGTATTATAGGAATACAAATCAAGAATCATCTAAAACAAGAGTCCCCTAGGGTGAGGTCTCAATTGGTCCTAAATGCAGAGCTTCCCTATCTTCTGCAATGGAATTAGGAAAATCAGGATGAATTACCCTCAGGAAACATAAATATGCTCACCAGTTATGAAGTACAATTTAACTTTGATATCCAAAGTTTTATGTGGATTTTATTATACAGGAATAAGTGATTAAGTCATTGGCCATATAACTGAACTCAATCTCCAGCTTCCTTTCCCACTTAGAGGTGATATCACATGGTTAAAAGCCTCAACCCTCTAATCACATGGTTGGTCTTTCTAACCAGGCCCCATCTTAAAACTTTCTAGGAATCTGGCATGACAGACCTTTTTAGAATAAACTGAGACATGATCCCAACGGCCCACTATAAATAACAGAACTCTTATCACTTGGGAATATTCTGAAGGTTGAGAAGTCCTTTCCCAAGAGCTATAGAAAAAGACTAGACATTATCAAAACCATTTGCAGGAAAATGGGTGAACCTGGAGAATACTATGTTAAGTGAGATTAGCCAGTCACAGAAAGTGAAGAGTCATATATTTTCTCTCATATGTGGAAGCTAGGGAATAACTGGGATATAAGAGGGACTTTAGAAAAAGAAGGAGAAACCTGAGTTGAGTGATGGAAGGGGATCTTGAGGAGGGTAGTGGTAGTGAGGATGGAGAATTAATGAAGGTAACACTTCCATTGAAGCTATGTACATATGTGAAATTATCATTGCCAATCTCAATATCATGTGCTATGCTGTGGGGAAGGGGAGGGTATTGGGAAAGAGTCAGGAAAACTCACCAAGTGCTGTGTGCATGTATGTCCTTATCATTCTGAACTACATTATGATGTGAAACTATAATGCACCAATAAAAGTATATTTTAAAAAACTTCAAAAAAAACTAAGAATCTTGATTTCACTTAGTGTAATAAAGTGAAGCGGTTTAGAATTGACCGAATTTTGATAACCAATCATCTCCAGAAGGTATGGTGGACAGATTTCAGGAGGTACGGCAGAGTGATAGAGATCAGAAAGTGGACGATGTTTGACAGTCCTACCAGAATTTGAGTGCAGGAGATAAGGAGTGAGCTGAGGAAACTGAACATGTGATTACCGATTCAAATTGCTACGTTAAAGGGAAAAGTGGGGGCGGGCGTGGTGGCGCATGCTTGTAATCCCAGTACTTTGTGAGGTGGAGACTGGAGGATCCGGGTTCGCGGCCAACCTCAGCTCTCTCACTCTCTCTCTCCCTCTCTCTCTCTCTCTCTCTCTGTCTCTATCTCCTTAGTGAGGTCCTCCGCAACTTCGTGAGACTTGGTTTCAAAATAAAGTATAAAAAAATAGGACCGGGGGTGTAGCGCGGAGGTAGAACGACCCTGCGTTACAGCAAAAAAAAAAAAAAAAAGGGAAAAGTGGTGTAGACACTGTAAATATCGTCACGAAGCACAGAGTTCTGAGGCTCCCTTTTAACTTGTGCCAAAGTTGCTGGGAAGTCTAGTAGAGGTTTAAAGGCCACAAAGAGTGGATGCTGGTAAACCAGTCATCTTCCTCCATGGAGTGACTCGGGAAAAACAATATGCTTTTCTCTCACCTAAATAACCACTATTCTGATTCTCACATCTTAGGTTAATTCTTGAATGTCATAAAAAGGATTCTTTTTTTTTTTTTTTTCGGTACCGGGGATTGAACGCAGGGGCGTTCTACCTCCGCGCTACGCCCCTGGCCCTATTTTTTATACTTTATTTTGAAACCGTGTCTCACGAAGTTGCGGAGGCCTCACTAAGGAGAGAAAGAGAGAGAGAGAGAGACAGGGAGAGAGAGAACGAGAGAGCTGAGGCTGGCCGTGAACCCGGATCCTCCAGTCTCCACCTCCCAAAGTACTGGGATTACAAGCGTGCGCCACCATGCCCGGCACAAAAAGGATTCTTGAAGTATGTACTTTTTTATCTTCCCTCTTACAATCAAAAGTAAATCTTTGAACATTTTAAATAACTTATTGTTGATTAATATTTTATAGTTTCCAAAATATTTTATTCTATTCACATATCAATTTAATAGGGGCATGTTCTGACAGATATACAGTTAGGCAGTTTCATCAGTTTGAAAACATCCTCGCATGTGCCTACACAAACTAAGATGACTACAATATCACTAGGTTATATACTGTTATGGGACCACCATTATATACATGATCCTTCACTGACCAAAACATCATTATGTTGTGCTTGACTACATAATATTTTATTTTAATCTCAGATAAAATTAGGGTGCTGTGCCCATTTATGGAGAGAGAATAACATAATACATAACTACTAACAGTAATGCATAACTACTAACTGATAAATCTTTGATTTAAATGCATATATCCTACTTTGAAAGCCTGCTCCCACCTTCTATTAACTCACAGTGTCTATGTGAAGTGAAATGATTATTTTATGTAAACTTATTTATTCATAACCCAGCTATAATATTTGAAGTACACTGAATCAGCTATGTCTGTCTGAATCAGGGAATGAAATATGATTTAAATGAATTGTCTCTTCAGGACTTCCTGATTTTTACTTTTCCTTTGATTCACATATATCTTTGATGGCTTTCGGCATCATCATGCCACAGGGAACTTGGGAGAGAGCTGAGACATTTCACTGTTTGTATCTATTTTGAAGTTAACCAGACTTGTCAGTATCAATAATTCTTGTTTTTCCATTTGGGATTCAGGGTTTAAAAACTTAAAGGGGATTGCCTTTACGAATTCAGTTTATGAACACTTACAGTGTCCCTCACTAACAGGTTAGCTCCTAAGGTTAAGCTAAAAAATTCTATGAATTATAAGTGCCTAGTGTTGCCAATGTATTAGAAAGGGGTTTGTTATTACCTTTCTAGCATATTATAAACAATGTGGTGGATTTAAGCAAACAAAAAACTGGCCTTAAAATTGATGCATGATTCAGTTTACAGTTTCCCTTAATTTTGAGCATCAGATTCATTTTATCTATATTCATCATGTTTTCTGTAGTTAATATGTAATTACATAGATAACCGTCACAAAGTGTAAGAGTGAATCATTAATCCTACAATGGGTCTGTATTTTCAATCTATGAAGATCTGAAATGTACGAATCCCGCCAAAGTGTTTTTTCTCAATATGAAGGTGTACCGCCTCTGCCTTGAGTTCTAATGTGTTCATCCTTGGCTTTGTGGATGTTGCCCATCTCAAAAAGGAAAGAAGAAAGGAAGAAACCAAGGCAAAGTTACCAAAGGAGGAATCCCTTAACATTACAATAGCAGTGAAATTAATATGGGAAGAGCTTGACAGGATTCAAATTTTAACTCTATTCTATTATTGGATATATCAAAATTTTAATCCTCATAGGCTTACTTTGAGCTGTAGATGCATCATAATACTTAAAGCATCTGAGGAAAGCAAATCACAGCAAATTCTTTGGGGCTAAATCTCTAGGTGTATCACCATTCTGATCCTTATGACCCTTCAAAGTGTCTTTCTGAGGAGTTAATAGGGAACAGATGTTTCCTAAGGCAACAGCTGTTACAATTAGACAAATGAGGAAAATTGGCAAATGAAGATCTCAGGAACTCTTTAAATAGAACATCCAATTCCTTAAAAATCAGCAAGAAGTTTTGAAAAGGTCAAAGAAGGTGCATAAGCATATGTGTTTGCACATATATATTCATTAAAATACTTTCAGAAAACAACTCTTACTGAAACAAAAATTCTCAAGTGTTCATTTGAAATAGTTCAGTGATTATAATTATGAGAAGCTACCCTTTCTATACTAAAAAAATTAAAGTTCAGTTTTGTTGAGTTTTCAAATTTACATCCCTTTATTTTTGTTAGAGTCAATGATATTTTCCTAATGGCTTACATGTGCCCCAAACCTAATGATGCAAAATTCAATAAAGAATGCATTTCTCAGCTGGATGTGATGGCAAATACCTATAATCTCAGTAATTGGGAGACTGGAACAGGTGGATCACAGGTTCAAGGTCAGCCTGTGGTAATGTAGTGAGACCCTGTTTCAAAACAAAATGAAATAACTAACTAACTAAATAAATAAATAAGTAAATAAATCTGGGAGCTGGGGGTATAGCTCAGTGGTAGAAAGCCACTGGGTTCAATCTCCAGTACTACAAAAAAAAATTGCATTTCTCTCTTTCTTAGTCTAGAACCTATTTTTTTTTTTTGGCAGTAGGAAGAGACATGTGATGATGTAATGAGGTAACTTCTATCAGAATTGATATAGAAATGAATCTCTCTGACAAGAAAAGAATGTCTTATAAAGAAGAGACATTTGGCATGGGTCTAGAAAATGAAAAAAAAATAGCCAAACAGATGAAAAGGATAACAACACTTCTAACCACAGGGAACCCTGAACATTACAGAGTGGTGAGAGCACCTTGTAAGTTAGAAAATGTGCACGAAGTCAGAACTGGACAGAACAGCAGTCTTCAAATGGCAGTGCGCATCATCTGGAATGTTTGTAAAACTGCAACTCTCTGGGCCCTACATACTCTGCTCAAGGAAGTCCGATATAGTATCCAGGACCATCTAACAAAACACTGCTTATTATGCTGATGAAGGCATAGGATAAACTACATCTTAAGACACATTTCATTCCTCCTCCTCCTCCTCCTCTTTCTTCTTGGTACTGGGAATTGAACCCAGGAGCATTTTACCTTCAAGCCATATACTCCCTTATTTATTTATTTTTATTTTGAAATAGGGTCTGGCTCAATTTCTGAGCCTGGCCTTGAAACTGTGATTTTCCTTTCTCAGCCTCTCAAGTTCTGAGATTACAAGTGTGCATCACCCTGCCTGGCAAGACATTTTTCTTTAAATGAGTGTTTCTTGAAGTGTGGTCTCCAGACCATTATCATCATAATCACTACCTGGAAACTTGTTATAAATCCAATTCTTGGGCCAAACCCAGGCGTGTGGGAGTTCTGGGGATAGGGTTCATCTCTGTGTTTTAACAATCCCTTTGGGTAGATTCTGATTCATGAAGTCTGGAAACAGTTACTTTGAAGTGGAACTTAGGATTCCTTTGTCTAGGAAGTATCAGCCATTGTGACCCAAAAGTGGATCACACTTAACATTCCACACTGAACAGTAACTATTCATGATATAGTTCAAATGATATAGAAGCTGAAATAAAATCAGCATGACCCATGAAGTTTCAACCATTCATTATTACTTGCCCCATTCTGGTGGTCTGATTTTAGATTCAATATCTGACTTTATAGGATATAAATATGGATTAAGATCCAGTTTGAAATAATATGAAAGAATACTTCCAAATACATCCTGAACTATAACTATTCATCAGGAAAGCTTGTATGTTCCTGCCTCATTTCAACAAACTCTATTAGATGGATTTTCAGATTATTAATATAATTTGTTGTAATTGGACATTATGTGAAATCATTTGGCACAGACTAGCTAATGAGTACTCAATTGAAGTTATAGAATCTCAATTAGAACATAAACAAGAAAACCTTTCAAAGTGAATCAAGGCAGTTGAGAAAACACCAAGATTCAATTTTTAGATTAGTCAAAGTCTTAAAATGAATTCATGGGCTTGTCTATTTATAAAGAATCATTATCTTGCTTTGGTGTGTGTAATATAAAATTTCAATCTTTAATCTCTCTTAACTCTGGAGAATATTGCACTTTTAGTAACATCAGAAAGTGGTTTCCTTCTATACTCATCTTGAACTTCAGTTGTCAAAGTCAATTTGTTAAGTAGGCAGCTTTATTTTTTCTATTAGAAGAATTGCAGAAGAACAAATATTTTTATATTTTCTTCTTCTACAATAAAGGAATATGCATATTTTTTGTTTCTCAATGGAAGATGGCTGAGATCTTCAAATAGCAGCATATATAACTTTATCAGAAGGATGTGCCTTCATTTTTGCTTTCCTTTCCCTCTATTTCTTCTCTCTAGCCCTAATCCCTCATGACCATGCCCTTATTCTGTGTGAGGAAGGAAGAGGCGGTGTTTAGTCTATGCTTCTCAAAGATGACTTCTGAATTGTTTTTCCAGATACCAAAGTCAGTGATAGAGCAGAAACAGAGTAAGTTATAGAACTATAGAAACCTGTATGTTCTTCATTTTTCATTGTTCATTGATTGGTCACCAGCTATACCACAGACATTGTGTTCAGAAATAGGCAGAGCTAGGGCTGGGCGTGGTGGCTCACGCTTGTAATCCCAGTACTTTGGGAGGCAGAGACCGGAGGATTCGGGTTCGCGGCCAGGCTCAGCTCTCTCTCTTTCTCTCCCCATCTCTCTCTCTCTCTACTTAGTGAGGCCTTCTGCAACTTCCTGAGACCCAGTTTCAAAATAAAGTATAAAAAAAATAGGGCTGGGGGTGTAGCATGGAACACCCCTGGTTCAATCCCCGGTACCGCAAAAAAAAAAAAAAAGAAATAGGGAGAGCTAGAATAATAAACAAAGCAAGATTCCTGTAATCTGCAGCTCACAATCTTCCTGAAGATACAGACATATGCCCAGGTAGCCAAAATAAGTAAACAAATATTAAGAATTAGAAGAGCATAATTATTTAAATTTTAACTTTAATATATTAAAGTTGTTTGACAACCAGTGGTGTTATTATATGAGCATATGATCTCTTCATATGTTAAATATAAATACATAGTACTTTAGACTTTGATGAAAGGAAAACATAGTTTGCTTTGCCATTGCATAAGGTTTATATCACATTGCTTTTTTCTCAAATAAACATCAGATTAGTTAGAGTATGTGTTAGAAATTATTATTATTATTATTGGAACTGAAAAAATAAACTTTAGATGCCTGATGATTTTTCTTGGCGACAGGAGAAATGTGGGGTATAGGCAGATCTTGGTTAAAATTCGGGTTGCCTGATTTCAGACAGTTATTTAACCTAAATCTCCATGTTTGCTCTTTGTACTTTCATCCTACTTTGATTTTTCATCATTACTTGAAAAAATAAAAAATTGTGTTTTTTAAAAATAGATGCCAGAAATAGGGAAAAAAAAACTGAGAATCTGCTTCATGTTTCCTAGAGTTTCTGGTAAATCACCTACCACGTGTGTTTTTAGTTAGTGTCTCTTTATCAAAGCTGAGATCAAAATAAAAAAGTGTCTTTCTACTGGTTTTGATGACAACAGTAGTTTTTTTACATATGTATTAAATAAGGAAACAGTTAATTTATTGCATTATGGTGAACACTGAGAATTAGAGGCTCTGCATGGATGACATCTGGTTCTCAATACAAAGAGCCTGGTCACAGGGAGCAAAGACTCCACTTAAACTACAACCCCCCAGAGCGTCACAGAGAGCGAGTGGAGGCACTGTGGGAAGATAGGGCTGTGGTGGGTTACAATGTCATTCTCATTTTTAAAGGGTCTATTATCTAGCATTGTAACTGAATTTTACAAAATAATTTAATTTATTGAACAGAATATTGACAGAAGCAGAACAATGTCTCTTCTTTCCACTGCCAGCTGTATGAATTTATTAAAGTAAGTCAGAAATTTAATATTTATAAGGCTCATATAATGATGTTTTGTACATCATATGACAGATAGAAGACATTAGATGTCATAAGAATTATTTGCAAATGCTATAATTACTGCAACTATTTTTGTATTTCTAATAAGAAAAGGTTAACACAAATTAGAATTTCTATGTTTATTATTCTTTCCTCCATCTTTTTAAAAGTTTAAAAATATACTTCTAGGGAATTTCTGAAAAAAAGGGCATATCATGTAAAACAAACAAACACCGTGGGGCACAGTGGCACAAGCCTATAATCCCAGGCTGAGACAGGAGGAATGCAGGTTCAAGACCAGCCTCAGCAACTTAGCGAGACCCTCTTCAAAATAAAAAGAGCTGAGGGTGTAGGTTGGCAGTAGAATGCCCCTGTGTTCCATCTTCAGTACAAAAGAAAAAGAAAAAGAAAGAAAGCCACTAAAAATAGATCTATCCTATGATCCAGCTATCCCAATATGGTTGTATATCCAAAGAAAATGATATTAGCATATCAAAGAGGCACCCACATGTCCATGTTCATTGCTGCACCATGATACTATCTCACTATATCCGAAGGAAATGATATCAACATATCAAAGTGGTACCTATATGTCCATGTTCATTGCTGCACTGCTCACAGTAGCTAAGAAATGGAGTCAAACTAGAGGAACATTAAGAGACAGATAATGAAACTATGGCATATTTTTATAATAAATGTCACTCAGCTATAAAAGAAATGATATCAGTTGTAGCAAAATGATGGAACTGGAGGATATTTTAAGTGACATAAGTCAGATAAAGAAAGAAAATACCACATATTCTCTATGTAATACTAACAAAAGTTGATCTGAATATAGAATAGTAATTATTAAAGGCTGGGGAGGGTGGAGAAGAGGGATAGGGGATATTAGAAAACCAAAACACAGATTGATAGTATTAAGTTCTAGCATTCTACAGCATAGTGGGAGATTGTAGTTCACAATAACAAATTATACATTTTATGAATAAATAGATGAAAGGAGTTTGAAGGCTCCAAACACAAAGCAATTTTAAGAAGATGAAAATGTTAATTACCCAGACTTCATCTGTAAACATTGTATACATGTATTGAGCTACTTCAAAACTTATACAATGATTACATGTTAATCAAAAATTTTAAGAAGTTATCAGGAGATAATTTTGTATAACTTAAATAATGTAATAACTTATGAATGAAAGGAAAACATAACCATTGCTCATATTTTTTGAGTTTCATAATGTGCCAACAGTATTTTAACTTTCTTACATGCGTTAGTTTATGTAATTCTATTATTATCATTTCCATATCACAAAAGACGAAATTGAAGTATAATTATATGTCAAAGCCACATGAATACAGATTTGTCCTCAACAATCTGGAACCAGTGGCTATACTTTTAAATACTAAGTTATGACAGCTTTCTAATTCCTTTTCTGTAACTCAAAGAATGGCGAAGCAATTCATCTAAATATCCTGACTGGTGACTATTTTTAGAACTGAAAATGAGATTATATGATTTTCCCCTTAGATTTCTGTCTTTTGCATAGTATTCCAGGGAAAGACTGAAGAGGGTACTGTTAATTTGCTTTGATTCTGTTTAATGTATTTTATAAGATAGCACTGAGGTAAATTACTTTCAATTCATGTAGGAAAATAATAACAAAAAAACAATGTCTAGCATGTTCACTCTTACAAGACTGTAATGATTTAAATAGGAATAGAACAAGAAGCTTTTTCTCCTCCTTCTGCTCCTCCTTCCTATAATCACTTGCTGAATTTCATCCCTCTGTGTGGGGAAATAGAGATATTGTAAAATAGCAAAGAAAATGAAACCTGTCAGTTATTGTAAACCAACTTTGTTTCCCTCAGACTTCGACCTCGATGCTGTGCAATTCTCCAAGTGATAGTAAATGTTTGTTATTGTTAATTTTCTTCTAGTTTGTAGACAAGTAAAAAGGTAAAAGTCACGACTCAGGATGTACAAAATAGGAATGGCTATAGAACAATAGAGGGTGTACAGGGAAAACAGATGAAATGAAGGGTCAATTTATTATTCTCTATAGATAATATCCAGAGCTATGGTGACTACTCAAGACTTCTAGGAAGTATTTTCTGAATTTCAAGACTTTTCAGATTATTTTTCCTGAGCCCAACAACTTATAGATACTGCTTAGTTAATTATATCCTATATTTTAATTGCTATAAATTTCCAGTATTGAATGTAAAATTATCTATAGCCTCATAAGTGAAAATATCCAATTGTAGACCAAAATTCTTTATCTTAAAAGGACTATCATATTCATAAGTTCTACTTGTTGAATTCCATAGGATTTCTCTTTTATTCCTCTAATTGTAAGATTTAGGGAAAATAGAAGGTGAAGAAGATCAAAATAACTTTAATTATTGTTACTATCAGTATCAGTCCATTTTTCTGCTATAATACCTTTGTGAGGCTGGGTGATTTATACACTAGATATTTATTTCCTTACAGTTCTGGGGACTTGAGAGTTCAAGATCAATGCAGTGGGATGTTTGGTTCTAAAGAGGACTCTGGTCTCTACTTCTAAGATAGCAGATTGCTTGTTTCCTCACTTAACAGAATGTAGGAAGGTAAAAAGAGATGAACACTATGCCTTCACATGAAGGAAGAGCAAAGGAAACTGAACCCATTCCCTCAAATTCATATATTAGGGCCATACTCCTAACCAGAAGCGCTTTCCTACCTCCTAATGTTGTCAAATTGGTGAGTCTTAGTCCAGAGGCCTGATGGTGAGCATCCCAACAAATCAGGTCCAGTAACTTGCCTCAAAAACAAAATGGAAAAATTAATGGTAGAAAGCAGGAAAGGAACTCTAATCCATGTGGCCATATTGAGAAGGCAAATGAGATCAAGCATCTCAACTCTGTCTTCCGGGTCTTGATACTTTCTTTGGCAGTGGGAGAGCTGGGGTTAATAGTGCAATTATTGGTGCTGGGAACAGGAGGTGTGGGTTTACTAGGCTCTCTTGGTCTAACTGCAGACCTGGTTGTGCAAGGTGGCTCTAGAGAAGTCCTTATCACTCGAGGGGACAATCTCTATTTGCTGCTGAAGATGTTTACCCATCAGACCTGTGATCCTGGAAGAGGGCAACTTGGTTCCCATGAAATGCTTTCTCTTGCTTAGGGCGGAAGTCTTATTATGGGGTAATCTGCCTGCAAATTTCTGCTGTTAGGAAAGGTTAGGTGAATAACTAGACAGTTCTAGACACCACCAGTTCAGGGGTCTAGAACAAGATCTAAAGCTGGCAGTGGAATGTTCCTGCAAAGTTTGAAAATACATTTACTCTTAATCTTTGTGTCCTCAGTCTTGAAGGGAAATGAGACAGATTAGATAAATTTAGGGCAATTAAAACATATATTACCAGTTTTATATGAAAAAAATTTAAATGATTAACATGCCTATGTGAAGAACAAAGCAGGAATCTAAAGACATACAAAATGAAGGCAGAGATGCCCGGCTTTCCTGCTTTAGTTACCCATTGGACATCTGTAGGCCCAGGTGAAGGGTCAGTGCTTTCAGCAAAAGCACATTTTAATTCTTTGTTATAGCTATACTTCAACATATGAATTTTGGGGACACATTCCGACCATGCCATTCTCACCCTGGCCTCCCAAGTTTATATATTGAAATTGAATATCTTAATGCCTCCATAATTCACATATCGAGAGTGGCAGGAAGGCCATCCTTGTTACAAAATGCTAAAAAACTTGGTTGAATTGTATTAGTGTGTTAATGAATTGTGGAAGGCAGAATGTAAGAGGAAGGATATATAGTAAGAGAAATCTCTAAGCAAAATGTTCAGGATACTGCATAATTCTCTTATATGATTATAGTAAAATGTGAGAAAAGACAAAGAAGGAATTTATAATCAAAAGGGAAACAGAGCCGTGCATGGTGGCGCACGCTTGTAATCCTAGTACTTTGGGAGGCGGAGACCGGAGGATCCGGGTTCATGGCCAGCCTCAGCTCGCGCACGTGCGCGCTCTCTCTCTCTCTCTCCCTTTCTCTCTCTCTCTCTGTACTTAGGCCCTCCGCTACTTCGTGAGACCCGGTCTCAAAAAAAATAGGGCCGGGGGCGTAGCACGGAGGTAGAACGCCCCTGCGTTCAATCCCCGGTACCGAAAAAAAAAAGGGAAACAGAAGTTAAATATTTGAAAAATTCTCAGTCTGGCCACGTTGTAAAAGCAAATTTGAAAGAAAGCTCCCAGAGTGTGTCCAAGCAATGATTTGGTAAGATTAGTATGGTAGAAGGAAGCAGCTGCTTCGTCATGACTGTGGCCAGGGTGAAGGCCGGGGAGACAGAACTAAGTCAAAAGAGAGGTCGCATCCTCACGACATCAGCATTCGCTACCCAGTGTAGCCTCAAGCCTATGCTTCTTGCATTCCATTGCAGCACTTTTTGGTGAAGTGGGCCCAGGTGCAGCTTGTATAGCCTTACCAGAAGGCAAAAGCCATAAGCCTTGGCATGGTGCCAACTCTACACAGAATGCAAGAACTGTGGAGGCATGTCTACCTCCAACTAGATTTCAAAGGATGCCTCAGAGTCCAGCAGAGACCTTTCACAGAGATGGGACCACCACTGAGACCCCACACAAGTGGAATGCCTAGTGGAGCTTGGAAACAGTAGTGCCAAACACAGAGACCCATAGGACAATGTCTAGAGGAAACATGAGTGGATAGAGGTGCTCCCAATACCCTAGAAGTATAGAGCCATTAGGGTGAAAATCCAACCTCAGAGGGCCACAGCCACTGGATTCCCATCTTTGAGAGCAGTGTGGGGTGCTGTCAGCAAAGCCAGGGTCTGGGGTTCTTGTAGCATGGAAGACCCAACTCAGTCTTCACTGTGTCCAGAAGGCACTGGGTGGAGGCAAAGATTATTCTCAAATGTCAGCACTTAGTGCTGCTTACCTTACTGGATTGATTCGGAACTTATTTTGGAACTTTTATATCTTCCGTTTTGCCTATTTCTCATTTTTAGTATAGAAATATCTATTTTATGTCTGCCCCACAATTGTACTTTGTAAGCAAGTAACTTGTTTGATTTCACAGGTTCACATCTGGAAAGAAATTTGCCAAGGAATGAATTGTACCTTGTGTCTCAGCCATACCTGATTTAGATGAAACTATGGAGTTTAGAGTTGATAATAGAATTTAATTAAAACTTTGGGGCTGCTGGAATGTAATATATGTATTTAAGGTAAGAAGACATGAATTTTGTGGGTCAGGCATGGAATGCCATCATATGAAGATACCCAGATGGTGCCCTCTATGAGTAAAAAGACTTCACCAGACACCAAACCTGCCAACACCTTGATCTTGGACTCCCCAGACTTCTGAACTGTAAGAAATAAAGTTCTGTTCTTTACAAATTACCCAGTTTCAGGTATTTTGTTTCCATAGCACTGACAACCACCATTCTATAATAACTGCTATTAATATTTTACAAAACTATCCATCATTCTCTGTAGTTATTACATACAATTTATAAATATTAGATAGACAGACTACCTAATTTGTGGGGCTTAGTGTGAAATAAAAATGCAAGGTTCCTTCTTCAAAAATGATTAAGAATTTTAAGATGGCAACAGTAGATCATTAAACCAAGTGCAAAGCCCTTCCAAGAAACTTCACAGGTCAAACACTTGGCCCTGGGTGGCTTAATGAATGAGTGTATGAATGTTGAGTTACTGGAGTTACTAAAGAAGCCAAAAGAATCTCATAGGTGTATTGAGGAAAACTCAAAATGACACGAGTATGGAAATACCACAAGTGATTTCCATTCCTGCATATCCAGAGTATAATGGAGAATGACTCTCATACTGTTAAGAATCCATATATACATCATGGTTAAGAGAGAGAAAAGAAAATTATAACTGTCCTAGAAATGCATATGGAGAATTGATTAGAGAAATAAATAAAATGTTACTTAAATGCAATAGCTAAATATTAGATGAGAGACAATTATCACAAGATATATCAGGAAATATTTATTCTACTTTACTAAAATTAATTATTGAAAAAGGATTGCAGTATAGGAGCATCTAGGCAAATTGGTCATTGAATGTTTGCTAACACTTTCCTAAAATATGTCTTGTGCAGTTTATCATTTTATACTTGCAATTGCTTCATTGATGCTGGGATACTGATAAATTTGGGACTCTTTATGTAAATTGAAAAAAATAGAGGGCTGATTGAAGATTACTGGTAATGGAGCTTTGGTTCTGCCCTTGAGAGACCTGGGATTTATGTCTCCTAAGATTGCTGTCACCTACCTTGTAAGTAATCAGCAAACCTTGAACCATAAATACAGAAATATATTTGCAAGTGGTAGAAACAAAATTATAGGCATATTTATTTCTTGCATATTTCTGACAGCAGTATAAATCACCACCACCGGTGATTACTTTGTGGATTTTGGTGGTTAATGGATATATAGTCAACTTCTGATTATTTGCGATAATGGAAAGATGCAAAAATGTCACACAGACGTAGATGATACAAACAAATGTTTTTATTTTGCAAGTTTTGCATCAAGTTTACTTGGTTCAAGTAGTTATCAATTAACATGGTGAAATACTATTAATATTGTCATTATATTATTGATATAATACTAATGGATAGTGGTATAACTAACATGGAATAATAAAATTATTATTAATAGTTAATATTAGCCATTACATGATTTATATAGAGTATTAACTAATTATTTGATAACAGAGTATAATATTCTCAATATTCACTTTAGTACAATACCACCTTATAATAAACTCAATATTCATATTTATTACACTTATCTGAGTTTCTGTTCTTAAGCTATCAGGGTTATCTTTATCCTCAAGATTACTGGTGCATTGATTTGTGCATAGCTGAATTTCAATAAAACATTTATTTAATACATGAAGGAAAAAGAAGGAAATAAATCAATGAATAAGTATGTTTATAAGGCACATGTGACATAATTGACAGAACACATACAAATAAAAACTGAAGAATCATATGTAATGATATATAATCAAATGTTATCAAATGGTACAATATATGTTAATATAAAATGTGTCATGTCCTGTCACAAAAGGGCATTATTGCAATGAGTCAGATTGTCAAAGTAAGTTTCTTGGAAGAGATTGGATGTGAATAATGAGCAGAACTGAACTTAGACTATGAACAGATTGTCCATGGACGAAAGCTGAAATGAAGAAACATATTATAAATACAGGAGGTTAGTTAAATAAAGATTGGGTGTAGGAAAGATGAGGTTTATGTAAGAGGTAGTAAGAAGTCTTAAGCCAAGGGTTCACATGTTTTATTTTTATTATTAACACAAAAGTAAAGAATCAGATTAAATTTATTCCGCAATTAAGGAGATACAATATTTATTCTTTCCTACATTCTAATCTCTATTGTATTCCCTTCCCCTTAATAGGCATCCACATTAATACATCTGATATATTCTTACTCAAGTAGGTATTTTTGAAAAATATGAGATGTTTTGATGTTGTAAATACAAATAATTTGTTTATTTTCAATGTATATCATTCCGTTCTCTACTCTTCTCATTCAACACCATATTTCAAGACACATTATGTTGCAGTGAAGTCCTCTAGTTCCTTCCAAGGGATGCCACATGCCGTTTACATATTCCTAACTCTACTCAGTCATACCCTGAGACTCAAGAAAGAGAGTCTTTGCATTTTGTGATGTTTTCTTCTTATCTAGCTGTGCCCTCCCTGCATGGTAAGGCATCAGGTGGGCTTCAATTGTTTAATGAGTCCCACTGATCATCAATGTGATAGTGTCCAGAGGTGAGAATTTAGGAGGAGATTGGGTCATAAGGCTGAGCCCCCATGCCTAGGATAAATGACCGCTTTACTAAGGAGGTTGAAGGGAATATCCCATTCCATTTTGCCCTTCTGATATGTGAGGGCACAGCATTTGTCTGCCCTGGAGGACACAGCAGCAAGGCACCAACTTGGAAGTTGAGAGTAAGTCCTTACCAGTCACTGAGTCTGTCAGAACCTTGATTTTGGATTTGCCTGTCTCCCAAAATGTGAGAAATAAATTTCTCTTGTTTATAAATTCCCTAATCTGTGGTATTGTGTCACAGAAACAGGAATGCACTAAGGCATGGGCCAAGAGGACATGCTCATCAAGTTATTAAGCTAACCTGTAGGAAGATAATAGCCATGTCATTATTTATGGTATCAATGAGTTGGAAAAAAAATTGTTGTCACTTGAGTCTAATTAGGTCAGTATTAGACTATTTGTTTTTGTTAACTGATTATTTATCAGTTATTTATTGCATACATAAAAATTATATAACTTTTGGTATGCATTTGGTGGAATCCATGAATGCAGAGCACAAGGCTACCAAGAGACAACTGTAGTGTGTGTATATATGAATATACTAACTATACTAGCAGTATTATTATGTCATATGATTTTATGTTTATTAATTCACTAATGGAAATGTTTTGTGTTTGTATTTACCTTTCTCTGATTGAATCAAGAGTCTTCTGGGAACATTATGAATATGAACAAGGGAAACAACATGAGTTGCAGGTAGTGAAGGTGGTGCGGAAGAGCAGAGACATCAGAGGTCTACACACTCTGAGACGGCCCTTCTTGTGATGCCACAAGCTTGTGAAATGAGGAGGAGTCAGGAAAGTCTAAATGTAAAGTCAGGCTTGATCCTTATTTTGGTCAGGCCTGGGGCAGAAGTATAAATTGAGTCCTATATGCTATCCTTCCAAATGTGTAAATGTTATATAAATCAAGGTAATAAAAATATCAATGTTGTCTATCTACTCTGACAAAACACTTCATAAAACCTTGCAGGCCATGCTTAACTATCTGATTAAAAAAGATTTTGTTAAGTGATGGTTCAGGGTATTTTTAATACAATGTTTTTATTTCCATATAGAATTACTAACCTTCAGATTTAGCTATTCATTAGTAGACAGTGGGTTCTTATAATCTGTATTATAATGACGCTATTGTAACCTATTCCTATGAATGGCTAAAGGCATCAAAGGCTGCTATTTTGGAATATTTGTACCCTCATAGAAAAGCTGCAGAGGCGTTTGTGGATCCCAGTGAGCATCCACTCCACATACATTGCTCTCAGATCTGTGGTGAATAGACCATTCACTGTCAGTGCAGGATGGTAATGATGATTCTGGCTGTGACCATTTAGGTTAATTATATATTTCAATCTATGACACAGCTGAATTTTTTGGAGGGTGAAGCAGTCTTATCCAGACATGAAAACTTTTCTCACCTGTCCACAGTTGCGTTAACAATGAAAACTCATGGGAATCTCTCCCTTTAACATTTCCATTCTTGGTCACATAATCACCATAATCAGACTGCATAGAGATAATGACAGTGCTTGGCCTTTGCATTAGCCCTTCAGTTAAAAACCCACAGGAGATATTGATTAATTAATCCTTTCCTGTCTTTCTTGCTTGACAGTATTATCCATACCAAAAAGTGGCCTTGGCAGAGGCATGAATACAAGGTATCAGAAAATAAAACAAATTGGGAAATCTCATTCACTCTGCTAAGGATTTACCATTGTAATTTTCTCATTAATATGGTACAAAGTGTATGGTAATGTAAAAAAATAACTCACTGTGACCAAAAATATATTAGATAGGACAACATGCAAGAGATTTAGTTATGATAGTTGTGATACTTTTGACCAGGATCAATCCTAGGACACTTACAATCCTGTCCATCTGCTTAATTTTCCCCATGGCTTCCTGAGAAGCATCATCCACAGAGAGTGCTCCAGGCAAGTATGCACTTCAGGCAATTGCAAGCTACTAAGGGTTTTGAGTGTACACCCCTGTGTAATTTTCTCATCTGCTGGATGAACTCCACCAATAGAGAGCTGTTAAGATTTTTTTTTAATCTTTCAAAATTAAGTCCTTGACTAGAGTCAAGATAAATTGGCTTTCTCTCTGAATCATGCCTCCATATTCTTTGCCCTAAACATGTTTGTCTGTATCTTCATTGGTTGGTTGTTTTGATTTGTATTGTTTTATTTTATCTGGTTGTCTCATTTGGTTGCTATAAAAGTACCAATATAGAGAATGTTATCACTGAAGTATATGGAACCCTCAATTCATCATTCTCTAACTACTACATGGAGTTCTGGAAGAAGAATAGTTATCTAAAGTCAGAGAATAACTGGGAAAAAAGTTCCGAAAATGTACAAAAGAAAACTAATGTGGAAAATATTTTTTCATATCTTTATGTCTGGTATAGTATTTCTTTAATAATCTGCAAATGTGAATTGTCACATTAAAAATAAACAGAAAACTAACAATAATAACATAATTGCAAAGCAAAACAAAATCCTTAGACCAAATAAAGCAACTTAATGTCAGAAGCTAAGAAGAAATCAACTACAATTTTAAGATAGATAAATTAAAAATAAAAATTTTTTGTGTCTTACCACATGGCATAAACATGTTTTTCTTTTAAAAAATAGGCATTATTATAATAAAATGGAAAAATGGTAACCTATACATTCTCTACCACTTAGGGCTGGCCTCAAATACAAGAGTCTGTACTATAGTATTTGCAAGGATATTGATTTTTATATATTAAGTACTGCTCAGTGATACTTGCAGGGTATAATGCTCAATACCAATATTTAATGAATTTTTGTACATTTAGTCAGAAATTTGCATGTCAAGTTACAAAAGACAGCAGGGAAAATATAGGAGGGCACAATGCTATTGACATAATTACTGTGGAAGAAATACTTCTTTGCAAAGCTCTACATAAGAAGGCCAGGGGAAAGAAAAAGACCTGGGGGATGTCTATGTCAAGGATTGAGGATTTTGATTTATACCATCACTACAAATTATTAGAGATCTTGAGGGTAGCAGAAAGAAATCATCATGACTGAATGGAAGTATACTGAGCCAGTACACTGGATTAGGAGATCTCCTTATTCAATCTGCACACATATCTTAGCGAATCAAAAACAAAACACAAACACAAAAATGGACAGGAAATCTGTTGACTCGCTCTGTTAATGTACTGAGTCACAGACTAGAAAGATGCTATGGTTTGAATGTGTGTGCCTTCTCCCACTCGAATTAGTATATGGAAATCCGAACCCTCAAGATGATAGTATTAGGAGAGGGGCTTAGGGAGATGATTAGGTAATCAGGATGGAGCTCTCATAAATGGAATTTGAACTTCTATAATAAAAGACCTAGAGAGAGATCCTTTATTACCTGTCTGCCGTGTGGGACTGCAGGGAGAAAGTGGCTGGCTGTCCGTGAACTAGGAAGTGGCCCCGGGAGACACTGGATCTGAGAGTGCCTTGGTTCTGTATTTCTTACAACCTCCAGAATTGTGAGAAATAAATATCTTTTGTTTATAAGCCACTGAGTTTATGGGGATTTTATTAATAGTAACCTGAATAGACTAGGATAAAAGATTTGCTTAATCATAAGCAAATATATACACACCAGCATAGAATCTATAAATGATACATGTGTAGACATATACTTACACAAATAAACACACATGTGTGCACATATACACACTCATGTTATAAATATATATGAGTATATATATATATATATATATATATATATATATTCACGCTCCAAATGAAGTAACATATTCAGAGTAAAAATAGACTTGCATATGTTAAAATTCTGAAAGATTATAAGACAAACATTCTTAAGTAGTTAAATAGACTAAAATGCTCTCTATTATATCTCAGAAAATAAAAAGCTTTGAAAACAGAATCTACAAAACAACAGGGAGAAGACAAAATAATATAATTAAAAGAAAGGTAAAAAGATATTTTCAAATATAATAATAAAATTTGCCTATTACAGTCAATATAAATTTGCCTATAAAAAGCAGTATTTCTTGGGTTGTAACAAAAAAATAAAATTTTAAAGCAAAATAAACTGTTTATATAATTGTTATAGCCAGCACATATTTGTATGCAATAATTAAAAAATACCAACATGAAATAAAGAGTAGTTAATGCATATGGACTTCAAACTTTGAATCTCCCTATGCTATATAATTACAATGCACCAATAAAAGTACTTAAAAATAAAATATAACAATTTTCTCACATTAAAAAAGGACTTTTCTCAAATGTCAAAAACAAATGTTTGAAAGTCTTCATTATATTGGGCCAGAATTAATATAATGCAGGGAATAATTTTCTTCACTTCTATATCTGAATTCATATTTTCATGAAAGAGAAACATTAACAGTTCATTTGATGGATAGCTTTTCTTGTGGATAAATTTTGACCTGTGTGTCCAATCATCTGTTCCAGGGTATTTGGGGGAAGTGAGCAGATTCTATTAAATTGGAATGTATGATGTTTAAAGCAAAACATCACAAAAGTTTGAAATAACGCACAGGACAATATGCAAGACAACATGTACATAAAATAAATCAGTTAAAACAAAACATGACATAGAAGAACTTAAAGCAAAATTATTAGTATTATGATTATAATTATTTATTAAAGTCATTATTAAACTTCCACTGGTACAAAAATGATACATTAGTAATAACATTTGAGAACTATCAGTACAGACATCTATACCTATAGTAAATATATATAGTACAAAGACTAAAACAAATTAACTAATTGACCAACAGCAATGCTTACATATTAATGGAAATACACTATACATACCATGTAATATATTCTAATTTGGGTTCAGGCAAAATTATTATTTTTCTTAGAAAACACTTTATCAGAATTAAAAACAAAATTATCAAGGAATTAACTCTTACATATGCTCATTTGTAAAAAATATATTTAAAGTCATAAGACAAGTGGCTATCAGAAGGTGATAAAGTTATTACTGCACTATGAGGTGTGGATATTATATTAGTGATTCGAATCAGCTGTATTAAGGATCATTTCTGGAACTGATATATTTCAGTAGCATATATTTGTTTTTCCATAATATAATGAACAATAAACTGTGTGTATATGTGTTTTAGATGTCTTGCAGCTAAATACAAACTCAAGAATCTTTTCTTTGGAGATCTTATGCTGACTTGCAATTCTCACAGAGACTCTTCCATATGTCTCATTTCTTCATCTGTGAAAAATGTCGTATGGTGATTTTATCCACTGGAAAATCAAGAGTTATATTATTTCAACTTGTTAGTTTTAGAAGAAACACACTTAAATTACCAAAATAAAACTCTTAAACAAAGATCTCAGGATTCCAGTGTGGTTAGTCTCTAAGTGAATTTAAATGCATCTAGTTCTCACATTTATTATTTTTAGCTAGAAAAGACCATGACAGCTTGTCAGGTAACAACTGGAAAACCATTCCCCAGATAATTTCTACACCTTTAGAAGAGAAAAAAAAAAGTACATGTCGTTTTAAAAGTGATACAAAATCACAGCTCAAGAAAACTCCGAGTAAGTTATATTGTACTGACACAACTTGAAAATTTGATGATGATGTTAGAAGTGCTAGCATTGCATTGATGGTAGTGTTATCTGTGCATATTTGGAGCAAAATTCCTTTTGAACTTAGAGAACTTTGCAATGGGTCCCGGAGGACAGATATCTTGCCTATTTAAATATCTTATGCCCAAGGTTGTATCCAACCCATTAAAGTGCTTAAAATATGAATTAAGTAGTATTAATATTAATTTTTACATAGCATTTTATATTGTCTTTACAACAGGATAAATGGCAAATGAGAAAAATTCCTTCAGTATACAACACACACATGTATATATACTTCTTTTTTAAAGTTTACCTGTACGCCACTGTCAACATGATTTACATGATGATGTGAGACTATAATGCACCAATAAAAGCACACTAATAAAAATAAATAAAGTTTACCTGTAAAGATTCCTAGAAAATAGGCCAATGGGCTTGTGTGGAAAGTGAGGATTTAGGAAAAAAATACTATCTATCTTAGATTTGTTTCATGTAATAAATTAAATATATAACTTATTATATATAAAGATGGATAGATAGATAGCTATCTACACACACATACTGTAATTGAACAGAACCACAATCTTTACCTGATGTTAAAGGGATTGGAGCCTGTTGAGGATATAAGCCACTATGATATGAAATCTTTTACCGCCGAGACAACCTTAGATTATCAGATGTAGTTCAAATCGTGTGTGCCTTCAACTATGACTTTTAATATCATTGGCTGGGATAAATCATTTTGATTATAAATTAATTGTTTCAAATCTCTGCCCATAGAAATTCATTTTAGAGGCCCAAATCATCAGCACCATGATTTCTACACAGAAAAGGGGCACAGAAACATAATAAGAAGGTATCATATATTCTAATAGAGCTTAAACTGGGGGGGGCAGAAGACTAGGAATTTGAGCAAAGTTTGAGAAAGGTAAATGCTTTTTATAAATAGGCCCTTAAACCAAGAGGAATCTTGCTGGTATAAACTGTATCCTTTAAATTTGCTTTCTAAAGGAAAGAGTAAAAATAATTCTGATTTTAAAAAAATACTGTGGCCAAAACAGCCAAAAACATTCAACCTTTTGTGTTTCTCCTGTGTCATTTACGTAAATCTTTAGGGTTTATTTTTCTACATTGCAAGTACATTCACCTCAGCTCCTTGCATTTCATCATTGTCCAGTGGATAGAATTTTCTTTATAGTCAAAACAAAAAAAAAGGTATATCAACATTTGCCAATTCTATTGGCTAATTTTAACTCAACCACTTTCAAAAACTACGTTTCTTTTCAGAGATTAGTAGGTCCCCTTTGTATTAACGCTATGTAACTTCAAACATAAACAGCATATTTCATTTGGTTTTCCGATTCTCCATTACAGTCATGCTGTGTACAAGCTCCTGTATGATATGCAAAGCGGTCTTAGTTCTAAAGAACAGCTTGCAGACTCATGTCCTGGAGGATGTGCATATTAACATAACTTACACTGGTGACTGTGGCTTAAACTCTTTTTTGTGCTACCCAGACTGTGACTTCCTATCACAGATTGAAATCCTGCAAATACAATTGATAACAATTTCAAGGCTAAAACTGAGACAGTGAACTGTTTGAAATATAGGGACACATTTTTAGAGCAAATTGAAAGAATAGTATTGAATATTTATTTCACAGACGGCTTTCAAAACGGAGGAAAGACATTTTCAAATCAACATAAATACATATCTGAGTTTAGGGATGAACACAGAGTCAAAGTATCTTATATATCAAGTTATTGACTTGGAAATTTGATGGAGTTCAAGAACTTACCAGTGAGAGAATACCAACTTGTGCAAAAGTCTAGTTGTGTGAAGAGCAGTTTAACATATAGAGAACATCAGGATGTTCTCATTCAACTATTACCCTGGCTGGTATAAATTAATAGAATATCAAAAGGTATAGTTATTCCATGAAAGTAGTTTGTTTATGGTTGTTAAGTCAGGCTGATAGGATTTACACACCCAGAGTATTCGTTAGATGGTGGGGGCATCCGGTGACCCAGCATTCACACTGAGGAACTTAGCATCCAACTGACTACTGAATGATTTAAGTACATTCACTGAGAAAATAGTTCAAACATTATATTTCATATAAAACATACAAAATGTGTTAGAAGAGTGAAGTAATATCCAGATATTTTAAATAATCTAATTATTGTTATGACTATGCACATTCATTTGGGAAGATTCATAAGGTAAACTGTTATATTTTATTTTTCTATTGGATTAACTGATTTAGCAGCAAGTTGCACTGTCAAGAAAGTCTCAAGAAAATACATAAATGTGAGTGAATTAATGCAGATCATCATGCAGAACAACATTTTCAAGTTCAAGTTCTGGAATGTGATTTTCTCTAAAATTAAAGCCAAATCACTTGAGTATAGAAGCATGAGGGCTGACACCTTAATATTGAAAATTGTATGAGGAACATACAGTGAACCCGAAACCTACCTTTGCTCTTTTCCTGGCTAACCAACCTCTGCTCTTTTTCCAGCATTAGACCAGTTCTCTCCCTGGTACCTCAATACAGGACCTTTAATATTTCCAATGCCATTTAAATCATACGTCAATTGTTTGTAAAATCAACATATAGTAGAGCTAGAATCAAGGTGAGGATTATTTAATTACCTCTAATCTATCACGTGCTACCTTCTCCCTTTGTCTCTGGTAGTCCTCTTTCTATTGTTTTTTTTTTGAAGATGTTATGACTTCTCTTTTAAAAATATACTTTTATTGGTGCATTGTAATTATACATCATAGTAAAGTTCAATGTAATACACACATACATGCACATAGCACTTGGGTCCCTCCACCCCTGTTTTTGTTACTAAGATTGGTAGTGATGCCTTCATTATGGACATGGCATTATTTTAAATGTTTCCTTCTTCAAGCATTCTTTTTCCCTTGACATCTCCCTACCCCAACTCCCATCTATTCTCCTGGTCTTCCTCCTCAATAATGTGAAATTTCTTTTACTTCTCATTTTCCCTCTAGTTTCTAAAATTGAAAAAGAAACATATATGGCTATTGACTTTCTGAGACTTGCTGATCTCACTTAGCATAATATTTTTTAGGTCCGTCCATTTTGCAGTTGACTCTCAAATGCATTAGCCATGCCAAGTCAGGAAAGTAAGCACAATCTAGGGGGACAATCCACTGTATTTTTATAATAATTTTTACTAGTAAATGTGTCCACTTTTATTTAATTTAAGAGCAAATAGAAGATCTATCCTGTGAAATCTGGCTCATGAAGAAACTAAAAGCTTCCTTGAGTTTCCATCTAGACCTGGGTACTGTACAATAGAAAGCACCTGTACATTCTGGCTGCTTGGACTCCCATTGTCTATGATTCTGCTCTCTCTATATATATAATCTTGTGGTAATTAAGAGTTGTCAAATATATTTCATGAAAGTATGGGATAAAATGGGAATCTCTGCATTTATTTTTTGGGAGTCCTACTTGACTATTTTCTGATGAAAGAGATCTTTTTTGCCCATGTGTCATTTCCTAAGTAATATCTGAAAAGGAATGAGGATGAGGAGTCAAAGAAACGTGATAATTGGTCTTGAGGAAATGTTGCAATACATGACTAAAATAAGGACAGCAAAACTATCTATACTAACCACAGCTGGAAACTTCCCAAATGTCTACCAACAATAAACTGGATAAATTGTGAAAATTCACCCAATGTAACATTATACACCACAACTCATAAAATATGCATCAAATGAACAAACAATCTTGGCACAAAAGAAACCAGCCATGAAGCATTACATAGCACATAATACACTTAAATAAAAAGCTAAAGGGATAGAGATCACCCCTGGGGCTGGGAATATTCTGTATTATTGATAATGCTCTGCTTCTTGAATTGAGTTGTGTTCAGTTTCATGAATGTGTTCAGTTCATGAAAATTTGTTAAGCTGTATACTTAGACTATGTGTACTTTTCTATATTCATGCCATGGAACAATAAAAAGAGAGAACAGTAAAGAGAAGAGATAAATATATTAGCATAAAAGGTGAATGGAGACCAAGATGTTTTCTCTCATAGAAAGTGGATGATAGTCTGTCAAAAAGAAGAGAAATATAAGGGAACCTATGTTTCCCTTTACATATCAAACAATACAAAATAAATAAATAAAATGTTCTATTTTGGAAGTATATTACCTTTATTTCAAGTATTGCTTTTTTGTTTTAGTGTTTATGACATTTTATAGTTACTACTTGCCCTGCTGAAAAAAGTGGTTTTCATTATTTGTAAAACAGTTTCTAGCTACCATTCTTTAAAATATAAAACCCACCTCCTTTAGCTTACTAATCAAGTTATGGCAGTTTATCAATTGCTTACCCTACACCAAAGATAAGAATATCATAGGGTCCCTTCCTATATGTCAAAACATAAGCATACATAAACAGATTTCATGTTATATACTATTCCTAACTTTGATAATTATCTGGATGAATCATTTAATAGATAAGATGAACACAGATTTGCCACATACAGCTGGCCTGTTAGATGCCTGGATATCCTGGGATAGGTAGGGATTTTTTAATTGAAAATTTCATTGAGATAATTGTAGATTTGCATTTAGTTGTTAGAAATAACACTGAGAGGTTCTGTAAATTTTGCCCAATTTTCACAGAGGTAACCTTTTAAAAATTATAGAATGAGCCGGGAGTGGTGGCGCACGCTTGTAATCCCAGTACTTTGGGAGGCAGAGACCGGAGGATCCGGGTTCGCGGCCAGCCTCAGCGCTCTCTCTCCCTGTCTCTCCATCTCTCTGTCTCTCTGTCTCTCTGTCTGTCTGTCTGTCTGTCTGTCTGTCTCTCTCTCTCTCTCTCTCTCTCCTTAGTGAGGCCCTCCGCAACTTTGTGAGACCCGGATTCAAAAATAAAGTATAAAAAATAGGGCCGGGGGCGTAGCGCGGAGGTAGAACGCCCCTGGGTTCTATTTTGCGCCCCAGTACCACAAAATAAATAAATAAATAAATAAATAGATAAATAAATAAATAAATATTGTAGAATGATATTGAGAGATAGTGACAGTGATGCGATTCACTGATCTTTCTCATATTCTCCAGTTTTATTTAGTTGTATGTGGGTGTGAAGTACTATGTGAACTTATCACCTATATGGGCTCATATGTTCACCCCACAGTCAAAACTGTGAGTAGTTACAACACTACATGGTATCTTGTTTTACTCTTTTATAATTAATCTCCTTCCCCTAAGTCTTCTTCCTCCATCCTCCACTTGATCTCTAACCCATGGCAACCATTAGTATATATTCCATTTTTAAAATTGTGTCATATGAAAAATATGAAACATTTTAATTTTTTCCACTCAGGATAACTCAGTTAAGGTATCCACAGCATTACATATATTAATAGATTTTTCTTCTTTTTAGTGCTGAGTAGTATTCCATGGTAGACCACAGTTCATTTGCCCACTCATCAGTTGAAAGACATTTGGTCTGGTTCCAGTGTTTGAACCAGACCAGATTCAACCTATATGTAAAGTTTCTAAGAATATTCATGTGTATAAATCTGGCTCAAAGAGAATAAACATAGGAAG
Organism: Glis glis; assembly: GCA_004027185.1. Lineage (NCBI taxonomy): Eukaryota > Metazoa > Chordata > Mammalia > Rodentia > Gliridae > Glis > Glis glis. Next base: position 55,785 of record PVJS01005802.1, read on the forward strand.
TATAGATGGAAACAAAGTTAGGACCTTAAAACATAGATGGAGATATTTAAACCTGAGACTATAGCAAATGATGAACCACTGTTGCTTTTGTATCGGGTGAGATTCCTGATACAATAATATTCTGATGGTAGTGCTGGAGAAGGAATAGATACAGTGGCTCTCAGCCATGACTGAACATTCAGCTCAGGTGGGGAGCTTTTTTTTTTTTTGCGGTACCGGGGACTGAACACAGTGGCGTTCTACCTCCACGCTACACCCCCAGCCCTATTTTTTATACTTTATTTTGAAACCGGGTCTCACAAAGTTGCGGAGGGCCTCACTAAGTAGAGAGAGAGACGGAGAGAGAGAGCGAGCTGAGGCTGGCCGCGAACCTGGATCCTCCGGTCTCCGCCTCCCAAAGTACTGGGATTACAAGCGTGCACCACCACGCCCGGCGGTGGGGAGCTTTTAAAACCCGCATTTTGTCTGAGCACGGTAATACACAACTGTAATCTGAGCAACCCAGGAGGCTGAGGCAGGAGGATCGCAAGATCAATGCCACCCTGGGCAACTTAGTGAGACCTTGTCTCAAAATACAATAAGAAGGGCTGGGGGCTATGTAGCTTAGTGGTAGAGTATACCTCAGTTCAATGCCCACTACCACAAAACACACACACACACACACACACACACTCAAATAATAATAAATAAATAAATCTCTCATGTATGGGCTGCACTAGAGATCAATTAAATCAGAATCATTTTGGTATCTTTGTTTCCTAAAAATTTCTCAGGATAAATGAAAATGGGGCATAATGGGTAACCCAATTGGAGATTGCTACTATAATCCAGGGATTAATGAAAAGGAAAGGAATCACAGCGAATGATCAAATTGTATGATTTAAAGGGAGAAATGTCAGTGTTCAGTGATAGATAAAATATTCTTTGAAGACAAAGACTGGAGCAATGTTCCAGACTGAAGTGTGGATATGTAGAAGTCTGAATATTTATGGGAAGGTGTTTGGGGAGCCCCAGGAGATGGGGTTTATTCGTTTTGAGGGTAATGCACTCAGGGAGAGATTTCTTAGAAGCAGCTGGAAATTTCCATACTCCAAATTATGCATCCATTTCCCCCATGGAATATAAATTTTCATTTTTACATAAACAAACTTTATCCATCTTAGCAAGCACCAATGTTTTGTTAGATGCTACACTCTGAAGTATATTGAGGGGCTAATACTGCATGTCTTCTGTGAAGAAAAGTTTCAAACCTGGACACTCGCTGCCGTAAACTGGAATGAAAAATACATCTTCATAATATATTAAATTAGTTATAGCTCTGCCATGGCTCTGGCAATCAGACATTCCAAACTTGGCAACAGCAGAGGAGAGCCAAGTGGCTTTTCTAATGTATTTTTAAATGAAAGTCATAAAGAAAACTCCATTTCATTAAGTGCTTGAAGAGTGCTTCTTGAAAATATATTCAGTTAGAGAAGCCCGGTTCCCCAGTGAGCCCTGTCACTCCACAGCAGGTGAGTTTATTTTCCACGGTGGCTGAGTTTGGTGCTATTGAGTTGTTTTCCTTGTCACCTTAGGCAAGCTTGATGGTTAATGGGATCGCTAATAGGATATACAGTCAGTTATGGAGTTCTAAACTAGCTTGGATTAGCTATGACTAAAATCAATTACCACAGTCCACTGGTCCACGCAAAATGGAGGGAGGGGGCAGTACTCCCATTTCTGCTCTTAGTGAACAGCTGTAGTCAGTCCTCAAGAGAAGAAAAATATTACCAGCAAAATTGCTGCTAATTAGCACCCATGTTGGCAGTCAGAATAGAGACACTGAGAAGAAAATTTGCAAAATGTTGCTGGTTAAGGGCAGTAAAAATTTGTGTCATTAAAATTAGCCAAGTATAATAAATGACTTTCCATTGATTTTCTGAAAACCCATATTCTTCACTTAATCAACACATTAAAGGCTGATTTTGTGATTGATGTGATATAGGTTTTGCATTACATTACTCATCCAATTATTTTTACTTCAAAAGATTTAATATCAGCAAACTCGTACAACTACCACATGTTACAGGCTTACTGTAAATATTTACCATGAATACTCACTCTTGTAGATTAGCATTGGCAAGTTTCAGTCAGTCAACAAAAATTAGTCTTTTGTTTAGCAGAGTAGAAGATAACTCTATTGGTTATGACTTAAAATTTGAGCTTTACATATTTCTTTAGTTTTATACTTCAACCTCCATACAATTCCACTGCAACAATATAGCTATTCAATTATTTATATACTTAATGTGAGTGAATTTTAGACTTTTTCTTGAGTACAAGTTGAGGTATTAGAAATAGGAAAAGACTGCAAAATATCTATACTTATTGCATAAATTATCAGCTGAATTTAATTAGTACTTTTATCCTATGCCGTATGGTATCATTTTCTAAGAAGAAATACTAATTCATGTCGAAAAACATCTTGTTTTATTCTAACTAAATACTGAGGTGGATGGCTTCATTGAAACTTTCTTTTGGAAAAGTCATACAATTTACTTTCTGCAATTCGTAACTGTCATGCTAGGGAGAACTAATGTCTAAATTCAATCAAATATTTATACTATCATTTTTCTTTGAAGATGGACTTGTCAGTGGCTTAATGCTGGATTAGGCAGCTGGTATGACAGGAAGCATTCCGTTGATTGTGGCGATGTCCTTAGTTGACATGCCTGTGCTTTCCTGTTAAATAGCGGTGTAGAGGCTAAGATGCTGTCAGTGATTAAGGTGGTTTAAACTGGATGATAAACTTCCCTGGTAACTCCACCATCACACATTTGAACACAATTAACTTTTATGCACAGAGCAATATTTTTGTTCCTACTCTGACCAACAGGATCCTAAGCAATTCTCTTCACTTTGCACAAATGAGCTCTGTGCCCTTCATAACATTCTTCACAACTATGCAGAAAAGCAAATGAAATACTTCTTACTGATAATAGTAATTTGTACTATAAGAATGGAATAATACTTTTGTAACTTTAGAGTACTTCAGGCTTTATGTTTCATAGAGTCCTTAAAAGTAAATCCGATATGATCATTGTGAAACCAAAGTTGACCAAATTTTGGACGTCTGGAAAAATTTGAATCTAGAAAGAGACACTGGCTTTCTTGACCATTAAGGGTGTCTAGGGTCCGTGGGTTCTGTCCGTTTTACTTTCATAAGTGCCAATGAATATTCAATAATAGCACAGTAAATAATATATGCATTTTAACACAGCTGCATTTACTTTGGCCCCCAGTGAATATAAATGCATCTGTAAATATTCGTATGTATATATGTGAATGTACATATAAAATAAATGGCTATAATTATTTTATACAATGCATGTAATTCTGCCTATTATTCTATTTAGTAAGCTATGTCAGAAAAAAATACATCTGTATTGGGGTGCTCTGGCAGACACTTGCTTGCTCCATAGTCCCACCACAGATGGTTGCTGCTTTAAGCAGCTCCCTAGTAACTATTCCATGGTTCCTGCCATGGAAGGTCACTGCACCAGACAGCTTCATGAAGATTGTTCTGTAGTTCCTGCCACGGAATGTTGCTGCACCAGGCAGCTTCCTGATCAATAGTCTTCTTGCATGATACTGACACAAAGTCTGATATAATAATTTAGAGAGAATTTAATAATTGGGGGGTGTACTTGGTCAGGGAGGTGATCCAAGATAACAAATTCTCCTGCCTTATGTAGTCAAGGCTTTTCTTATATAGAGGTTCTAACAAAGCAAATGGGAAGATCACAAGTTAGGTCCAGGGTGTGGCAAACACAAGTTAAGACCAGGGAGTGGCAAAGTAAACATTTCAGAGAGAATAGGAGGTCATCAATGTCCAGCTTTCGGTCCTATCTGGTTCAAGGAAGCTTGTCTGCATGCGGACAATTTCCACTTAGCATGTACTGTGTACATGGTTAAGCCAGTCCGAAATGGTGACTTCCTTGCATGGGCTAAGATGGTCCCCAGCACATCTGAAAGATAAGACATGAGTCTTCAGTGAATTTCAGTTCACATGGGTTTCTTATGTGCATCTCACTGCACTGACTTCAGTTCAAGTAACAGAGGTAAATAAATGTTAAGCAACTTGGAGCTCGTATTTAAGCCTCTCTTGTGTTCATCTAAAGAGGCAGCTAGTGATGAAATATAAAAACCCTTTGTATAGAATTATTAGAGACTTTGTATCTATCTCTAAAATGATTTTGACTAAAATTTGTTGGATTTGTTTACTGGGTTTGACCTCAGCTGAAATTTTTAACACAAAAACTCCATTTTAAGCCCAGTTCAAAGGTGACTTTCTCATCTCCTGGCTTTCATCGGTTAAAAAATATTTTCAGCTTGATAATCTGAAGCATGTGATTTTACCTATGTCCACTCCCTATCATAGAGTACGTCCTAAAGAACTTGCTGCTTAAAATAAATGTTAAATATGTACATAGATAACTAAGATATTAGCTAAGGTTTTGGAATTGTGTCTATCGACTGGGTCATAGCGGTGAGAATGAGAAAAGAAAGAGGGACAGTTTTGGCAGGAAAAGAAATTGTATACCATTAGTTCTGACAGTTGCAGTGTGGAGTGGGAAATCTGAGGTAGATAGAGATTGTTATCCAAGGAAGGGCCTCTAAAAATTTGGGATGAAATGAATAAACTGAAGGTTAAAAGGTCAGTTTAAAATGGATTAGGAAATGTCAGGTTATCAGCAAATGTTACAAAGAATGGTCAAATAGGAAAAGAAGAGAGAATCAGGACTTTCAGGCCAAAAAGATGTTTACCAAGAAGAGATATGAATAAAATTTTCAGGATGTACATATATTGACATATTCCTCAAAATAGTCAGTGATAATTCTTGAAGTTGTTACTGTTTAATCACAGTTTAATTAAAGAAAGTTTATTTCTACAGACCAGACAGAATATTTACAGGATTTTTGAGAGAGATAGTTATTCTCATAATCCTAAATCTCTCTCTCTTTTTTTTTTTTTTTGTGGTACTAGGGATTGAACCCAGAGGCTTTCTACCTTCAAGCCAAACCCCCAGCCTGATTTTATTTTTTATTTGGAAACAGGGTTTCGCTAGGTTGATGAGCGTCTCACTACTTGCTGAGGCTGTCCTCGAACCTATGGTCCTCCTGTCTCAGCCTCCCAAGTACTGGGATTACAGGAGTACGCCACCACACCCAGCCTCTAAATCTCTCTTGTCCTAATTTTTATTTTTATATGTTCATTTCTTTTGGGGGGCTAAGTACTGAATCGAGGGAATCATGCATGCTAAGTACATGTTCTACCCCTGATTTGTACCCCCAGACCTGGGACCCTCTTTTAAATGTACTCAAGTTACTTATTTGCCCCTTTTCTAATCCAGTCTTGTACATTTTACCAAGGACCTCCATGTTGATAGATATAAAGCTATTTTTTGGTTTTCATGCTATTAGAAGATGGCAGAATATGACACACTGGTTAAGCACTGTCCCTTCTCTTCCTCTCCTCAGTATCAGATTGTCTCATTTCCTCACGCACTGTTTCTTTTGTCTTCTTTTCTTCATAGATTTTTTACTGTCAGAATGCTCCAGGACTCTGTCTTCTGTCTCCTTGTATTCTGATTTACACTCACTTTCTTGATATCCGCATCCATTACAATTGCTGTCTCTCTCCTCCCTGGCTGCCACGAGCTGAGCAGCTTTCCCCTGCTACACCACAATGATGGTTCTGTCTTGCAGCCAGTTAATCATATATTTAATCCTCTCAAAACATCAGCCAAAATCAATTTTTCTTCCTCTAAGTTATTCTCAGGTATTTTTGTCACAGTGGCAAAAGGCTGACTAACAGACACCTACACAGAGAAACTGAGATTCCACATCTCACAATAATCTTTTATTTTAAAAAAACTATAAGTGGAATTACTAAAAGCAAAAGAAGCATATATTCAAATACAACTAAAAAAGCATGTGGATTTTCATTTGCAGAGCAAATGCTGGGATTCAGCTAACAGTTTTAATTTTCATTGTTGAATAGAGAAGACCATAATACCCAGTAGATTTTGGATTCTGAGATTTTACTAACTTGTCAAACTCCTTTATGAAACAAAAATCATTGAATTATTGTAAAATAATTTTAAGATACCAACAATAATTTTAATCCTACCATTTGCCATTGACCATTTCATCAAATACCCTAGATTCTAATATTTTATTCCTCTTAAAAATAAATAAGTAAATCAGACATAATTTACATTTTTATGTATAGTCCCCTTTCAGGCTACATATTTTATGTCTCTTTCCATCTTCTCTTATTACATATCTGATTATTCTTCAGGGATTCTTTTGTCCCACTTGTGATTTTATCCATAATTAGTGCTATGGATTGGATATCACAAGAGTGTGTCTCCATGAGTTCCTGTGTTGGAAGCACGATCCTCAGTGTGTTGATGTTGGCAGGTAGTGTGGATGCTTTAAGAAGTTGGGCCAAGTAAAAAATGGCTAGCTTCCTGAGGATGCTATCCTCAGAATGAATTAAGGTATTTTTCATGAGACCCTGATTAGTTCTCATGAAATAATTATAAAACTAGCTAGACTTTCTCTTCTCTATGGCTTCTTGTTTTGCCTCTTGATCTCTTCCTGAACACACTCCTAAAATGATGGCATCTACCATGTGACATGGCCAAGGGGCTCTTCATGGAAACCAATCCAATGTTGACATCATACTTTTAAACATCCAGAAATGCAAGCAAAATAAACATCTTTTCTTTTTTTTTTTTTTTTTT
>PVJS01005803.1:0-62566 GCA_004027185.1 Glis glis
TAAAAAAAATAGGGCCGGGGGTGTAGCACGGAGGTAGAACGCCCCTGGGTTCAATCCCGGGTACCACAAAAAAAAAAAAAACAGTAGAGATAATGTCATGGGTCTTTTCATAGAAAGCCTTGTGCCCACACCCCCATACTCTGTAAACCCATTACTCTTTCTTGACATATCATTGTGCACATTTCTTGTTAGCATGCTACTTATTAAGCCTTCTTTTTGGGTCAGTTCCTGTACTAAATACTTGGTAGATATTTCATTTGAAATTCACAAATACTTTCTAAGTAAGAATCTGTATATATTTGTTTTAAAAGATATGAAGACTGAAGCCTAAGTCAAGCATCTTATCCAAAGCCACCCACCCTGTCAACAATACAGCCAGGATTCAAACTCAACACAGTTTGAACTTGAGATCCTTGTTATACAGTTAGAACTTGAGGTTCATAAAACTGTGTATTCTTTACACATTTATTCTGTCAGACTTTTTTTTTGGTATTAGGCATTGCATTCAGGGACAGTCTACCTCAAAGCTACCTCCTCATCTTACCTCCCACCTTAATTTTAAATTTTGAGACAGGGTCTTGCTACATTGGTGAGAGTCTTGCTAAATTTTAGAGGCTGGCCTCGAACCTGTGATCCTTCTGTCTTAGCTTCCCAATATTGGGATTACAGGCATGGGCAACCACATCTGGCCTGTTCTTTCATTTAAGAAATATGAATCAATTTTATGCCAAGAGTCAGGTACTATGTCAATTATTGAGAATTTAATTTAATGAGATGTAGTTTCTGTTTATAGTATTTACAAGGATAGTGGGGGAAATGGACATTAATTTTTAAAAACTATGCAAATATGTAAAGGAAGGAAAATAATGGAAGAGCTTAGAACAGGGAAAGCCATAATGTCTTTGGGGTCAGGGAAGGCTTTCTTGAACAGATGATATTTGAACTTTGGAAGATAATGAGGGATTAAATAAGCAAAGAGGAACAAAGAGTTCCAGAGGCGGAGGGAGCAGCCTGTGCCAGGTCCTGCGGTCAGAGAAAGCATGATATACTTTGGGAGGAAAAAAAAGCAGCAGTATTGTTGGCATTTGAGACAGAAGTAGACACTGACGTGAGACACAGAGCATGGATTGACGAAAAGAAAGTCAAGGTAAGCCGTCCTGTGTCAGGCTTGCAATAGTCCCCTGAGACCGCGTGCCCTTGGATGAGTGCAATGGCAGCCATGAAGAATGAAAAAGAATAGATTGGGGGATAATTAAGTGGGTAAAAGATGGATGCATTTCATAATAAATGTGAAAGAGAAGGAGTTTACGAATGACATCCAGGCTTAGAATTTGCACCCAGGAAGGATCCTGCCCCCTCCTGCAGCCACACTCACTCTGACCTTCAAGGCCATGCCCGCAGAGAGAGAGAGAAAGACCCAAGGATCAAGGAGGATGTAAGGCAAAGCCTTTTTCCAGGATGTTCCAGGCTGACCCAGGCTGAGTGGGACTAACCTTTCATAAAGCTGCGGTTTGTGTCTGGCCCTGGCGGTAGAGGGCAGCCTGAGAGAAGGCGCCGGGCTCACTTGTGTCCTCTGAGCTGCTGCTCTGATGGCGGGCAGCTGCCTTGGGGCAAGCCCAGCCAGGGCTGGAGGTCAGAGACACACATGCCAGAGGCGTGCTGGCTTCCAAAGCCAGGAGAGCATGCTGCCGCATTCCAGGCGGGCACCTCCTGGGTGCCATCATCTTTTTCTCTTGCCCAGCTCCAGGGCAGGCTCTAAGGGGGTGTTGCCCGTTTGCCTTTCTGTGTCCTCCATAGCACGGTGAGTGTTCCCTTCCATGAAGCTATGTCATAAGTCACGCTCGCTCTATTCCTATTAGGCGGCCCCGTGTGACCATTCTGTTTCTCCTTAGTAACCTCTGGGCATTCCTCGTGCTCAGAATATTGTTCTTGCAGAACAATATTGTTCTTGCAGAAGTCTGTTTCCTTCACTATATTCTGGCTTGTGAGTATTTGGCTTTGTTTAGGACAATACATTCTTTTAGCTATATATACATATATGTGTGTATATATTTATAATTTATATACAATATGCATACATCTATATATACATATATTCAAATGTGTATGTACACACACACACATACACACACACACACACACACACACACACACACACAGAGCTTTTTTTCCCTTTAAAGGTGGTTACTTTAGAATATAAAATGTATATATGTATTTGGGACTATGATCGAACCCAGGGGCATTCTACCTCCCAGCTACATCCCCAGACTTTTTTATTTTTTATTTTGAAGCAGGGTCTCACTAAGTTGCTGAGGCTGTCTTCGAATTGCAATCCTCCTGTCTCAGCCTCCCAAGTACTGAGATTACAGGCATGCACCACTGTGCCTAGGAAGAATACAAAACGTGTTTATAAGTTTGTGTGGTCTGGATTTGGTGCAGGTAATAAATACTGACAATATGATGAGTGTCTCTTTTTTTTTTTTTTTTGCGGTACCGGGGATTGAACGCAGGGGCGTTCTACCTCCGCGCTACGCCCCCGGCCCTATTTTTTATACTTTATTTTGAAACCGGGTCTCATGAAGTTGCGGAGGGCCTCACTAAGGAGAGAGAGAGAGAGAGAGAGAGAGAGAGAGAGAGAGGGAGAGAGAGAGAGAGAGAGCTGAGGCTGGCCTCGAACCCGGATCCTCCGGTCTCTGCCTCCCAAAGTACTGGGATTACAAGCGTGCGCCACCACGCCCGGCCCTATGATGAGTGTCTCTTGATAAACACTAGAAAAATTTATGGAAATACATTTTAAAAGTAGAGCTGAGGTACTGAGTTCTGCTACTTTGTGGTTACCTTTCCTTTTGGACCTGGATGCAGCAGACCTTGCTCATGCACCTTCCCTGTATCCTGGACTCTTCCGGAAGCTCTGCATATCTTACATAATTCTCAGAAAATCTGGTCATGTAAGCACGACCATACTGATTTCACACATCAGATAAAGAAGGCTCCAGGGGCAGTGGCAGCAGAGATAAGGTCAAAGCTGGGCTCATCTATTTGTAGTACCTTTTTTCATCTTGCTACTTCCTGTGTTTGCCTTTGATGCATTATGCTTTTCTTTTTCTTTTTCTTTTTAAGAACAAACTTTCACTCTGACCTGGCTCAGCCATTTCACATTTAGTGACATGAGGAGTTCCAGGGTCCTGTAGAACATTTTTCAGAGGAGTGGCTCAAGAATTTCTTCTGGTACAAGCCTATGATATGCTAGATGGTGCTCACAGGATCATCCAAATTATATTCTTATTTTCTCCAGGATCCTGCTGAGACTTGGTGGCCTTACAGAACTGTTAAAAATCGGGGGGGGGGGAGAAGCTGGGCATGGTGGCTCATGACTGTAATCCCAGTACAGGGAGGCTGAGACAGGAGGATTGCAGATTTGAGGCCAGCCTCTGTAACTTGGTGAGACCCTCAGCCACTTAGCAAGACCCTGTTTCAAAATAAAATATTAAATAGGTCTAGGGGTGTAACTCAGAGGTAGAAGACCCCCAGGTTTAATCCTAGTACCAAAAAAAAATGCGTCCATGTGGGCAGATACTATGACACTGTCCAGGTCCCTGCCATGTCAGGCAAAGAGCAGGCCCTGGAGGATGCCCTGGGGCTGAATCTGGTTTCCATTCCTGCCAGCTCAGTGGCCTCGGTCAAGTTCCTCGCCTTTTCTTAGGCCTAATTTCCTCATCTGAAGAATAGATATGATAACGAAAGCATAGAGTGGGGAATACAGGGCCTGGAGAGAGCGAGCAGTGCCAAGCAAGTGGTACTTGCCTCTCCTTTCTAATGGCCTGGGTGGTGGGGATCTCTTCTCATCCTATATTTGATAGGGAGAAAAGCAACAACAACAATAAAAGACTGATTAGAATGAGCTAGTGGGGAAATTCAGTGGTCTGTATTCCAAGACTAAATGCTGCTCAGAGATTCTTTTCTTTTTTTTTCTTTCTTTTTTTTTGTAAGAACTCTAAGTCATTGCCAAGGAACTAGAGAAACAGAGAGAAAAATATTACAGAGTTCAAGACCATTCTTGTTTTCCAGCAACTAAGCTAATACAAAGAGTGAAAAATATGGCGTTGACATTTATCCATCGCAGCCTTGCTTGGAGGAACATGTACATCTTGTCATTACTTGGCTATTATCCAGCCCCAGTATTTAAGTCTAGCCAGAAGAGATCTAAGGTACTTAGAGTAGTTCCGGATGCGGTGCGCAGCCTCAGCCGCGTGCTGGAGCAGTTGGTTACATCCCCTCCCTCTGCTCACGAGGAGCATTATTCAGTCTTGGCACAGTGACTTTAATAGATATTAAAAATGCGACTGTTTAAGCGTGTCATTCTCGAAGTCCCATGGAAACTCTGTGGAAGCATATGTGCGCGGACATGCTGCAGGACCATTACCTGCTCGCCACAGGAGCCTGCCTTTCGGTCTCTGACACAGTGCAGCAAAACAGTCTTGTAATCATGTGTAATTCGACTATTAGCTTTGTCTTGGTGCCAAGCATAGTTAAAAAGAAAACTCACATGGAAAAGGAGAATATTTTTGTTGTGAATTCATGATGAAAAATATGCATTTTTCTTCAGAGTTATTAACTGGGTTTTATAGCTGTCCTTTAAAGGGATGTCTATAACTTCAGTTACTCAAGAGCCCAAGCAAATATTATCTTCCATATAATTTAAATAGTCATTATAGCTTTGGCTATAAGCATGGAATATATCAAAAGACACAATGTTGGTTTTAAATTTTTTTTGATGTTTTATTGTAAGGAAGAAAAAAAAACTCTTTGTTTCAGTGGTACAGTGAGTGGTGGTTGACCTTTTGTTATTAAATTTCCTCCTTGCATTTCAGCGGTGTGTAATCCTAGAAGGTCACTGGTTGGCATTAGCAACCCCAGAAATGAATGGTCATGATGTCATCTCCTAGAACTGACAAATTAGTTTGCTTGATCTCTCATTATACACCATATCCACTGTTGTAGTGGAGGTTGGAAAAGTTCTAGAAGGAATTATGGGCTGAAATATCTTGAACACCAAGAAATGAGGTTCTTAGGTATATCTCTCCTTATCCTTCTCTTACCATACGTTGTGTTTTTATGTTTTGTTGTTTGTTTGTTTGTTTTATATGCAGTGGGACATTCTCTCCTGGGCATCAGATCCCTATTTTCATAGCTAATGATGCAAAAATGTGAGAAAGAATGGAAGAACAAAGGGAGAAAACAGTGCTACCAAAGGATAAGTAAAATCAAGCCATAACCAAGCCAGGCGTGATGGTGCACATCTGTAATCCCAGTACTTGGGAGGCTGAGACAGGAGGATCACAGGTTTGAAGCCAGCCTCAGCAACTTAGCGAGGCCCACCGCAACTTAGTGAGACCCCATTTCAAAATTAAAAAAAAAATAGGGCTGGGAGTATAGCTTGGAGGTAGAATGCCTCCAGGTTCAACCTCTAGTACCAAACAAACAAAAACCTCATAACTAAAGAATATTTGAACCTGGAGGCGATGTTGAGGCTTCTCGAAGTAGTCTTCTTACCTAGAAATAAAGCAGAAAGACTGCAGCCTTATCTGCATTTCATTCATACTTCTAGTATAATGGTGTGGATTTAGAGTGTCCCCCTAGCCCTCTTGGAAACAAGGTGGCAGTGTTAGCAGTAGGGGCTTGGTTGCTAAGCAGGGGATCCTGGAGGTGTGGCCTGGGATCATATAAGATCCTCCTCCCCAAGCTCGTGCTTTCTGCTTCCGGCCTTCATGATGTGAGGAGCAGAGCCCTTGTGTACCCTACCTCTCTCTGCTTCCTGCCACCATGCCTTGAGCTCTGGAGACCTAGCCTCACATGGACTGAATCTCTAATATCCAAAAACTGTGAGCGAATAAATCTTCCTTCCTTGAAGTGTGTGGTCATGTGTTTTGTATCACGGCAGTGAGAACATTGACTATAATATCCAGAAAGGCAGAGAGATCTTGGGTGAGTCACCTAACTTTCCTAGGTTGCTTCTTCCTCTGGTTTAAGTAATTACTTGTTCATTTCCAATTTTAATAGTATTTAATTTAAATAGTCTCTGGAAACCAATACTGTGATTCAGAAAGAAAAGGGATTGATTTAATGCTCATAATTTTGAATATTTCTTTCATTTTCTAATGCAATAATTATTCCTTCATATAATCTGTTAACCAGTGCTTAGTGCCTACTCTAGATGTAGAGTAAAAGATGAGCAAAGCCAGACAGGGTCCCTGCCCTTCACTGAAAATGGTAGCTCTGATAACCTATGGATGAATGGGCAGGTATCTGGAGAGCTAATGCGGGACAGGTGCCCTTTCTGGTAATTGAGGAAAGCCTTTTCTGAGAGAGGTTCCTAGTGGCATTTGAAGGGTGTAAAGGCATTTATTGGGCAAAGAAGTAAGGTAAGAACATTCTAGGCTGATGCAACAGCATTATGAAAGTTTTGGAGGGATAGAAAGAGTACAAGAATGACTAGAGCAGAACAGAGCAGGGCGGAGTGGTGGAAAAGACTAGAACAGTCAATAAATAGGAGCTGCACAGTGTGAGGCTTTCAGGGGAAGGGTGATAATATAATTTATCACCCGAACCTGGACACTTCTTCTAGTGAAAGTACATTATTCATAATGAAACTGAGAAAACAGGAGTAACATGACATGTAACCTAATCCTTAAAGTGAATTTTAGAAAGTTTTTGTCTTTAAGTGCAGTGAGAAGACATTGAAAAATTTTAAGCTAATGAATGGAAATGATCGGATTTGGCCTTTATAAAAGCTCTCTGTTGCAGGGTAGAGACAAGACTGGAGAATGTCCTAGAAGGGGCATAGGTTGACTTCTTTGTAACCTATCCTAGAGGTCCAGAGAAGACATGGCTGGAGTGAGGACCAGGGTAGAAGAGGTAGACATTAAGAGAATGGGGCAGATGGAGAGAATTTGAAGGTAACATCTTAATGGTGGTGAACTGATTGCATGAGAGGTCTTAATCTGTTTCTACTTTCATGCTCTTTGGTATTATTTTCCCAGCATGACTCTGGGCTGGACCAGGTGGTTTGCTTAAGCCAATGTAACAGTGGCCTGTACACCAGAAGCAGAGATATGAAAAACATATGCATTACTGTTTCAGTCAGCATTCTCATTGCTGTGATCCAAAACAACTGACCACACAAATTAGAGGAAGGAAGATTTATGTGCTCACAGTTCTGGAGATTTCAGAGGTTCAGTTCATGTCAGGCCAGGTCTGTGGAGTTCAGGGCATGGTGGCAGGAGGCAGAGAGAGGGAAAGAGCGAGGGCTCTGCTCTTATATCATGGAGGCCAGAAACAAGAGAGAGAGCAAGGGGATAAGGGACCATATGTAATCCCCAAGGCCAACCCCCAGGGACCCCTCCTCAGCCAAGTCCCACCTCCAAAATGGCTCCCTACTCTCTGTGAGGTCTTAGGGGGACATTATAAATCCATTACAATTACTATTGGCCTCATGTTGCTCTTGGTCTCTTGCAACCCATCAGGGTCAGCCTCCTGGAGGATGACAGAACAAGTAGAAAGAGACCTGGGCATCCTAGGTGGAGGCCACTGTAAACCTTGAAATTAGCCATTTATAGTCAACCAGACACTGATTACAAACACAGAGTGGCCCAGTTGGCCTGGCCCCGGGGAACCATCAGCTGATCCCTGCCTCGATTGCCCCCCACTGAACCCTGCACTAGACAAAGAGCTGTTGTTTTAAATTCTTAAGCCTTGGTTGAGTTTTTTCAACAGCAGCAAGTGCAGCAACTATCTGCTGAAAAGAAAGAGAAGAAGACCTGGGTGAGTCTGAACTAGTTTAGTCCAGACATGCTGACTTTGAGGAGTAATGAGGACATTCAAAAGACAGGTGATGTCTGCTGTGGTGTGGACCGCGGGTTGGAAAAGAATTTCCAAGATAGAGCTATAGAGAGGCTTATTTAGGGAAGCAGAAAATATACATTCAAGGGAAAATATGGGCTGTCTCAAGAGTGAGAGATGTAAAACAAGAAATGCACCTTCAAGAGAGAATGTGGGTTATCTCAAGAATGAGAGATGAAAAGCAAGAAATGCACATGTGAGGGAGAATGTGGGCCCTCTCCAGAGTAAGAAAGATGCCTTTGGGGTTCATGGCTCCTCTTTTATAGGAGACTTTTGTGAGGGGTGGGCAGGAGGAGGTATGTGAGGATGACATCACTCTGGTAGTCACAGGTGATTCCGGGTGTTTCGGTCATCTCCTGGGTCCTGATGGGGACTTAAAGGACATGTGAGACTCTTAATTTGATTGTGATGCAGCTGGTCTTGAGATCTGGACAGTCCTTGGGATTGCAACATACTAGGTGGGGCTTGTTGGGCTCTGCGATCAGAACATTCATTCTTGGGGCTCCCTGAAGCCTCCCTGACCACCTCCCAAGGTTAAGCAAGTGTCAAACAGGAGTGGAGAGTCCTGACTGAAGCTCAGAGGAGCAATTTGGGTGGGAGAGAGAAAGTTGTGTGTGACCTGTGAGGTTAAGAACCTTGAGGGAGGCAGTGTGAAGATAGCAGGAAAAAGAGCCCAGAGGCCCCCTGCCAGGGACAACAAGGAGGCTGTTAGGGACATGGAAGAAATAGCCAGGATGTTGCAGGGAACTAGGAATGTCAGACAAGCCAGGGAAGCTCAGCTGATTCCAGTCAAGTTAATGATGGAGGATAAAGTCAGCTATAAACAGAAAACTTGTGCATTTTTCTACTGTATGTTCAATAAAATATATACCGAGTGGCCCATTTTTGTTTACCCAAAAGGGGAGTTGAGTGATGAGCAATATAAAATGCCAAATGTCCCTTTGTTTTTTCTAACTTCTGGCACTGGTTTTAATGACCGTAGAGAGTGCCATAGGATAAACGGGTCCTCTGGATGGAAATGGGTGGACGTTGCTTGCAGCTGTGCTTCTGAGCATGATCCTGTGGTGAGGGGCGTGCTGGCTGTGGTCCTCTCCTGCACCTCTGGTTCCCTCTCAGAGCCTCTCTGTTCAGCTCTCAGACCCTCTCTTCACTCACCTCCAGAATCTTTGCTTGGGAAAGGAGCTCACTAGCTAAAATGTCAATGACTGATAAAACCAAGTCTTTTGTTTTGATCAGAGCACTAAGTCATAAACACAAACAAGTCCTTCTGTTCTGGAAAATGCAGCTCTGTGAGTTTGGGAATGATGTTTTTAATGTGCTTGTTATTTGGATTACCTCCTCACAGTTTGCTTTTTACACAGAGGGAACAGAGCTGCACGGTCACAGAATCATGTACTTTTGGATGTTGTCAGTGTAGAAAAGCCAGCTCTCAGCTGATTTATCTTTTCCCTAAAACCTGCTTCCTTTCCTATATTTCTGTTATGGCTTGGATATAAAATGTCCCCTAGAAAAGCTCATGTATTGGCAATGTAAAAATGTTCAGAGGTGAAATAATTGAGTTATGAGGGTTCTAATCTCATCAGTGGATAAAGTCACCTAAGGATTAAAAAATATATGGCTTTACTGGGTGGTAACTTAGTCAGGTGGGGTGTGGATGGAGGATGTAGGTCACTGGGTCTTTGTCTGTAGGAACTAAATCTGTCCCTGGTTGCTTCTGGTCTCTGTCTCTCTGCTTTCGGCCACCATTGAGTTGAGCTCAGCATTCCTCTGCCACGCCATGCCAGGCCCCCAAGATGTTTGCCTTGGAGTTAGCCACCTATGGACTGTACCTCTGAAATTGTGAACCAAATAAAATTTTCCTCCTTTATGTTGTTCATGTCAGATATTTGGTCACAGCAATGGAAAAATGGACTGAGACAATTTCCTTTTGTGATTTAACTAACAACACCAAACTTCTTCCAATCTCCATGCTAAAAACTATTGAATTATATCTGACCTGCTCACCTTCCACATCCAGATCCTGTGATTCTGCCCCATCAAACACTGCTCACCTTGTCTCTGTGCCTTCCCATGCTTTCAGAATGAGATCGAGCCTTTGTCTACTCTCATTTGGCATGGTGCCTCTGCCTCCTGACCTTTGTTCTATGTCTGCCTTTTCTTCTATCCAGCATAGAAAATTTGGTGCCAGAATTGCCTTTCTTATGTAAGGATCCAATGAAGTCCTCATCCTTCTTAGACACTGTGGTAGTTTAAATTTCTTTTGTTTTTATTTGTGACACTGGGGATTTAACCCAGGGCCTCACATATGGTAGGCCAGTGTTCTACCACTGAGCCACCTTCTTGACTATATTAAATCTCAAATGTCCCAAGGCGCATGCGTTTAAGGTGTGGTCCCCAGAATGGCATGACTTGGAGGTGGTGTGACCTTCAGGAGGGGGGAGCTCATGGGAAATTCTTAAGTCATTGGAGGCATGCCCTCAAAGGGGATTGGGGGAGGCCCAGGCCCTCTCTACCTCTTTGTTTCCTGGCTGATGAGGTGAGAAGGTTTTCTCTACCATGTGGTCACAATACCATTTAGCACCCCTACGAGAGGCCCATAGCTATGGGTCTACCCAGTCTTGGACTGGAACCTCCAAAACCATGAACCCAAACTGACCTTTTCTCTTTGTAAGTTAATTATCTCAGTATTTCATTATAGTAACACAAAGTTGACTAGTACATACATCTTCTATGGTATATTTTCTTCTAACATAAAACTTAAGCGTCTTAGCTGGGCACAGTGGTACACACCTGTCATCCCAGTACTGGGGAGGCTGAAACAGGAGGATCGCAGGTTCAAGGCCAGCCTCAACAATTTAGTGAGACCCTGTTTAAAAATAAAGATAAAATAGGGCTGTGGGTGTAGCTTAGAGATAGAATGCCCCTGGGTTCAATCCCCAATACCTCCCCCAACCCCAAAACTAAAACAAATGAAAAATCCCCACAAAACTTAAACTTCTTGACAGAGCAGTCATGGTCCCTGAGACCTGACATAGTTGGATTTGCCTCACTTATTATTTTTGTTTGAAATCAGACAGAGGTTGCAAGATACTAAGGACAGAGACCAGACCTGCTAAAGGATTTCACCCCCCCACTTCATTCGCAGTCAGATATGGCATCCACAGTTTAAGCCCCTGTGTGAAGATGCAGACCTGAATCCAGGGTGGGTGTTGCTTAATCAATCAGCAAGGAAGGACATTGGTGAGTTCCAGATGAGCAGGCCAGGGGACTGCACAAAGGAGGGGTGCTGGAAGTTGGGAGGGGGATTGGCCCCATGTGTTCTTTTACCTAGGACAGAGACAGTGGGCCCTGGGATACAGCTTGTACCATTTCTCTTACCTCATTAGGAACATTAAAGATGAGGGTGTTCCTAATATGTATACAAAACCATGAGAGGCAATGGGCTTGATGTCAGAACCAGGTGGGGACCTCCAGATGGGTCAGGCTCCTTGGGCTCTTCTCCACCTCCCCACCCCAGCTCCACCCTATCCTTGAACAGCCTGGCTGCCTTCTCTGCTGGTTAGGTACAGACTCCTTGGATTAATCCAGATTAAGAGCCTGAGACAGTAGCCATGATCCGAATCAGTCCCTTCTGCCTCCCAGAAGAAAGAAGCATTTCAATTTGTGGATGACAGAATCTTAGGTCCCACATAGGGGGTCCTCCCTTACCAGATCTATTGTCTTATCCTCGCCTATCTTGTTGGACTCAGCTCCAGGAATTCACTCCGGTGGATTCTGATCATGCCAACTCAGATCCTCCTCATTTCTGGAAGCTTTCGCCATGAGCCTTCTTATTGTTTTAAAGCCACGCCATCCACGCCTTCTGGAAATGAAGCCCAGTCTTCCCCTTCTTTGTCCACAGGAGCCCATTCCTGTCACTCTGAACTACATTATGATGTAAGACTAAAATGCACTAACAAAAATAGATTTGAAAAAGAAGCAGCCCAGTTTTCATTTGTGGTCCGGCTCAAACAATGCCTATACCACAAAGACTACCATGATCTGCGAGCCCACAGCTGGCCTGCTCCTTCTCTGTGCGGGAACTCTTGCTCCGTGCTGAGGTCCAGGAGGCAGGGATCAGAGTAGCTAGCCTGCTCCTTCCCTGTGCCCTCTCCAGGTTCTCTTTGGTGTATGCAGTGTGTTTCTTGTCTATGGAGGGAACTGTTGTTCCCTGATGAAGTCCAGGAGGTAGAGCTCTTGGTATCCAGCCTGGTCTTTGTGAAGCACTCAGACTCTATGCCCTTTACATGCTAAGTACTCAGTACCCGTGGTATGAAAGAATAAATGCATGAGAGAATGAGCCTGGGCTCTTAGTGAGACTGCCAATGTAGAGCATCGCTCCTCCAGCTGACTTTGTGGCCTTTGGGAAATGCTTAGCGCACCACCTCAGTCAGGACAGCCTGGAACCAGCTGTCGGTGTCTCTCCCTGACATCCTGGGTCCATTAGGGAGCAATCAGGAAGGAAGCTCTTGCTCAGCTGACATCAAGATCACTGCTCTCAGGCACCAACTGAAACCACCCAATTGAACCGTTTTTCAAAGCCCAGAGTTCCTGTTGAGTGGAGAAAAAGCTCAATTATTCAAAAGTTCCATTCAAAGAAGTTGGCTTTTGTCTGACAAAGAAATCAGGTCACTTTTTTTTGTGACAGAAATATCTTTATTTTCTTTTCTAATTATAAAATGATATACAATGATTGTTATTTTCTATGTTTATTTTATTTGAAAATGAAAATCTCATTCCTAAGAGATATCACTTTTAATATGGTGTAGATTGATCCTTGCAGGTTTCTTTACTTTTATGTAAAGAAATTGTATCTGTAAATTACTCATCTATCTACACACATACTTACATGTAAGCAACATGCATTTACATATAAATTGCACATAAATATTTATATATAAATGATATGTTATATATGAACTATATTTATGTTATGTATTTTCAAGTAGAAGTGGGGCAATGCTGTCAGTAATGTTCTATATTCTACTTTTTATGCTCTAAAATAGCCTAATCAAATTCCTATTTCAATAGTTATAGAGCTGCTTTTAATGCTTTATCTTGTGGTATTATATGGAATGGATATTCTATAATTTATTTAACTAGTCTCTTATAATGAAAATTTGTTTCCAAATTTATAGTATATTTTTGTCCACTTGTAGCAGGTATTTAGAATAAACACTCCTGTAAGTGGCATTGTATATTATAATGCATGCACATTCCATAACCACATTGTCCTCTGGAAAGATGACATTAATATATATTCTTACCAGGTATGCATGACAGTCTCCATTTTACCTCATTGATACAAATACTAAACATTATTAATCTTTTTAATATTTACCAATTTGATAGGCAAAAGCGAGATTTCCTTATTTATATAATACCGATTTGATCATTAGAAAAAAATGAATATAATTTCCTATGTTTGTGTCCATCTTTTCTAAGACTGGCCTAAAACCTGTGATCTTCCTGCCTCAGCCTCCTAAGTACTGGGATTACAGGCATGTGCCATCATGCCTGGCTGTGTCTATTTTTTCTAAATCTTCACAGCCTTTTTCGGGTTTTCTATTGTGTTATTTATATTAAATTATTGATTTTTGCATTTTGTTCTTTGCCTTTTTTCCTCAGTGTGGGAAACTGTCTTCTGACTTAGGAGGTATGTGTTTGTGTGTGCATATATACGTGTATTTATCAAAGGCCAGTATTGTTCAAATGAAGTTTCGCTAAAGGAGATAAAATCTACTGAAGTAGATTCTCCCAGGATATATGTATGGAGTGGATTTGAGAGAGGAAATGAAAATCGGGGAGCGCACCTTTGAATCTAAGGCCCTCATAAAATCAGCACATTTCTGCCCCAGCATTTCAGTCCTTCAACCTTTGTTCCCTGTCTATTCCTTTTGTTTCTAAAGGAACCAGAACACAGTTTTTTTTTTTTTATCATAGGTCCATGAACTTCTGTGAGTAGAATTCTAGAGGTCTGAATTTGGATGGGGAAAATTACATCTTTAAGTGTGTCAATCTCTTGAAAGTTAGTATGTCAAGCTGGGCATGGTGGTGCACGCTTGTAATCCCAGTACTCGGAGGCTGAGACAGGAGGATCAGGGTTCACGGCCAGCCTCAGCTACTTAGTGAGGCCCTCCGCAACTTAGTGAGACCCTGTTTCAAAATAAAGAATAAAAAATAGGGCAGGGGGTGTAGCTTGGAGGTAGAATGCCCCTGGGGTCAATCCCCAGTACTGCAAAAAAAAAAAAAAAGAAGTTACTATGTCAGCTGGACATCTGGCACACGCCTGTAATCCCAGTACTCGGGAGGCTGAGATGGGAAGAGCACGGGCTTGAGGCCTGCCTCAGCAGCAGAGCAAGACTGTCACCAATCTAGTAAGACCCTGTTTCAAAACAACCAATCAAAAGGGATGGAAGAAGTGTAGGTTGGCCTGGGTTCAATTCTCAAATTCCCAGTTACACACACACACACACACACACACACACACACACACACACATTTTTAATTATAAATATGAGCAAAAAACACAGGGATATCGACAGTTCCTGACACCCCCCCCAAAAAAGCCCAATATTTAAAAATTTTAAAATTGCATTCCTGTTGTTGAAGATATTTTGAAATTTCACTACTATGAAATCTAGCTAGGTTTTGTTACTTCAAAAAGAAGCATATATGTTCCCCCACCTTTTTATCACAAAAGCATTAAACATTTTGATAGCTGCATTTCAATATGATTGGTTTCTTTTGTGATCCTGCAAAATGCATTTTGCTTTATGTATTTAAAAACATTATCTTGAAAAGGGCTCTTGAGGCTTCATCAGACTGCCAAAGGCAGCTGAGGCACCTTTAGTTAAGAATTCCTCAGCAGGAGAGAGTAATCAAATTTCTAGAAGATTCTAAGATGCTCCTTGCTGAGATGCTAGGGCTCTGTCCTTTGCCTCCCCCTCAGGTACCCTTCCCCTCAGTCCTGTCCCCTTGCTCTCTAGCTTTCTAGACACCTGTGCCATGTGACTGCTTTACGACCTCTCCATGGCTTTTGGAAGCTTTTCAAGTGCTATATCAAGGATATTAGCCTCCAACCACATTCCACATGAAATACATCTTTTATTATAACAATTTGAAAGAATTATTATAATTTTATTTCTTAAATCCTTGGTTATGAGAAACTAATATAATTTACAGCTGACTGGGACTTCTTGACATTCACGCTTACTCAGGGATTCTTGCGAAGTGGGAAAATCTAACATACAAATTGTTTTCTAAATGTAATGAAATTTTTATGAGCACTAAATTTAACAATTAATGAAGTTTATATAATGATATGTTTTGTGTACATTTAATTAAACACTTAGAAACATCAGTTTTTGCAGTTTCCTTTTCATATATTGGAGGCAATTTCTTTTAAGTCTGTTCTGAAGGTTCTGAAAGGCACCCAGCCCTTGGGCTTTGTTCCTGGTACATTAAATGCCCTTGGGGGCAAATTAACAAGCTTTCTTCTTATTTTATTTTTTTGTGGCACTGGGGATTGAACTCAGGGGCATTTACCTCTGAGCTATACCTCCAGCCCTATTTTATTTTTTATTTTGAAACAGGGTCTCACTAAGTTGTGGAGGGCCTCACTAAGTTGCTGAGGCTGGCTGCGAACCCGGATCCTCCTCACGTCATGTGAGCACATGCCACCAATGAGTCCTCCTATATTATTAAAAAACAAAACTTGTAACCAGGTGCAGTGGCACACGCCTGTAATCCCAGTACTTCGGAGGCTGAGACAGGAAGATTATGATTTGAGGCCAGCCTCAGCAGCATGGAGAGGCCCTCAGCAATGTAGCAAGTTCCTGGTTCAAAATAAAAATTGGAAAGGCTGGGGGTGTAGTTTGGAAGTAGGATGCCCCTGAGTTTGATCCTCAGTACCACAAAAACTAAACCAAACAATAAAAACAAAACCACCTTCTTTTTTCTTGGATTCTATGACTTTCTTCTTCCTCCTCATTCTGTTTCTATTTCTTTTCATTCTCCGTTGATGGCACACCTTCCATTGTACTTCCAGACCTGTGTATCCAATGCTTCCTGGATCTCTCCATGTGGAGGTCCCATGGGCACTATTCATGTCCAATCAGAACTAAATCCACTTCTGTATTTCCAATCTTGGTAAATGAACATCCCAGCCAGACACCCTGATGCATTCTTGTTTTCATCCTGTTTTCGGGTCTTGGTAAGTCCTGTCTTTCCTGCCTGCTTAGCTTGTCTGGCCTTCATTTCCTCTGGTTTCATGTCCTGTCTTGCTTCACTCCACCAGTCTCCCACAGGCTGGCAGAGGATCGTGCTAAATTGTAAAATCACTGCTGCGTGAACTTCCCTTTGCCCATATGGTTACAGCCCATCACTCCCTGTCTTTCCTGGGGACTACTTCCTTTACACCTCTGTAACTTGTAAGGTACTTCCACCAGTTTTTGGTGACTCTATGTTTTTACCATTTTCCCCTAATCTGACCATACATTCCTCTTGGCAACTGTTACGCCCCTTTCCTTTATGTCTCCTGTGCTTATACTGTACCTTTCTCATAGTAGTTGTTCAATCAGTACTCACAGAATGAATGAAACTCACAGGACGCTACTTGAGATTGTCAACTAAAACTTACTGCTGAGAGAGATGGCAGTTCCAGGAAAGCAGAGGTTCTGGGTGAGATCCATATTGAGGGGATGGACCTTTCATCTCCTAACAGAAGCTGCTCCGTCATCATTCCTACTCTTCCTTGTTGGTGGTGAAACGTGATAAACAGGGTCCTCACTCTTCCTCCTGTGCATTTTCATGGTGGGTCATTTGCCGTAGACCAGCAAAGGTTAGAGGAGCTGGGATCGTTGTTACAAGCCTTGTCTGTTTTCTTGGACTCAGGCCTTCAGCCAGTGCAGTGGATTCCTTCCTTTGTGGCTTTCCTTCTCCATGCTCCAGAGGCCGCTGTGGCTGAAGTGTTCCTGTGCTCAGGCGAGCTTAGACTCTTGTGATTCCACGGGGTTGCGAGGTGGATTGTTTACAGGGTCTCTGCTGCTTTGCGTGGTTGTGTCACTCTGTCTGCTGATGTATTTGCTTATCTATTTGTGTTCCTTAATAATTCATCTTGGATTTTCAGCTTTTAAGACTGAACTTAGCTGGGTGTGGTGGCGCACACTTGTAATCCCAGTACTTGGGAGGCTGAGACGAGAGGACCGGGTTCGCCGCCAGCCTTAGCTACTTAGTGAGACCCTTCGCAACTTAATGAGACCCTGTTTCAAAATTGTATTGGACAGGGTTCTCTAGATTAACAGAATACACAGAATGAGTATATTTGAAAAAAGGGATTTATCAGATGGGCTTACAGTTTGAAGCAATGTAGTCCCAGGTTCTGACTGCACGTGGAGAGTCAGAGGAACCAGTAGCTGGTCGAATGGTCTAAGAGCTGGAGTCTTAGGATCGGAGCAACCACCAATTCAGTCCCAGTCCAAGATGTGAAGATCAGGAAGCTCTTCGGAGAAACGATGGTGCAGTTTCAGTTCCAAGAGCTGGAGGCCGAGAAGATCAAGAAGCTCTTCGGAGAAAAGCGAAACTGGCGGCCGACGATCTCAGGCGAGAGCAGATGCGTTTTTCCTCGGAAAGAGTCGCACACACTCTACGCGGCTTCTCCCTCTTTATCTAAGTCCGCACCTATCAGAATCCTGTTGCCTACATTCAGGGCAGGGCTTTCTCTTTAATCTGCTGTTACACACCCAAAATCACATAATCTTGGGTGTGTCATGATCAGGTCAAGTTGACAACTTAGATTAACTATCACAAAAATAAAGAATAAAAATGGGGCTGGGGGTGTAGCTTGGAGGTAGAATGCCCCTGGGTTCAATCCCCAGTAGCACAATAAATAAATAAATAAATAAATATATAAATAAATAAGTAAATAAATAAATATTAAAAAAAAGACTGAACTTAAGAGATCTCCTTTCCAGGCTCCTCTGGGCTGCCACCTTGCTGTGTCCTGGAACACATTGCTCAGACTCACCACGCCTGTTTCTTTTTCTGTAAAAGGAATATGCTTTCCAGTCTCCTTCCAAGTGCGCTGTTCGGGACTGTTGCGTATTATGGTGGTTCCCGTAGTTAAATGTCCACCTGCCTTCATTCAGTGTCTTGACAGTGGGCCGTTGTGCTTACTGTTTTGCAGAGGACCCTCGATGCACCCAGAGGCAGGCTTTGAAATTGTGACTATGGGCTACCTGAATCTCTGTTCTCTGTGAGGAAAGGTGGAAATATGTC
Organism: Glis glis; assembly: GCA_004027185.1. Taxonomy (NCBI): domain Eukaryota; kingdom Metazoa; phylum Chordata; class Mammalia; order Rodentia; family Gliridae; genus Glis; species Glis glis. Next base: position 18,217 of record PVJS01005803.1, read on the forward strand.
TCCACTGTAAAATGCATTTTCTTCTGGCTTTCTTGAAGCCATCTCCCAAGCATTTTTTTAATCTAGTTTCTAGCTCATATACCACATTTTAGTATATTTTTAAAAATCTAGCACTATGGCTTATTCTAGTAAGTATCTTTTTCAGATACCTGGAGCACCAACAATGAATATGAAATCATTTTGATAGACATCCTTATAAAATGCTTGGAATATTATCCATCCTCTATAAATGGAAAATACTGAGAATTCTTTATTTGTTATGGGTTTTTTATACATTTATTGTGCATTGTAACTATGCATCATAGTGAGGTTCAAAGTGATACAGACAAACCTGCACACACACTTGGTGTGTTTCCCCCCGCATCCCACCTGCTCCCCCTCCCCCCTGCCCGTACATGTTGGTGGAAGCTAGAGAGAAAGTAGGAAACAAAAGGGACTTCAGATAATGAGGGGAGAGACTAGTAGAATAGTGGACAGGGATTGGGGAGGGAGGTGGGGAGGAGAAAAAGGAGGATTGAGGCAGAAAACAGTTCAAATATTTTTAAATTAATTTTAATTGTACGTTGTAATTATACATCATAATGAGATTCATAGTGACATGTTCATACATGCACACAGCATCGCTTGGTCTGTTCCCCTCAACCCTCCCTCCTCCTCTACCCCCACATACATGATCATGAGATTCATGGTGATACATTTATATATGCATGTGATATGATTTGGTCTGATTCCTTCCCCAAACCTTCTCTTTCCCACCCTCCTCCCTTCCCCAATCCCTTTCCACACTCCTACTGGTTTCTCTCCTTTTCATGAGGTCCGCTTTCTTTCCTGTTTTCTCTCTAGCTTCCACAAAGGAGACTGATTTAAATTTTCTGTGTGACTAATGTAATTTCTTTCATTCCTTTGTTCAACAACTATTTATCAAATAATAAATATGTGCCAAGTCCTATGCTATGTGTGGGATATTTAGTATCTTCATGTGCAGATTTATTGTCACCAACAATTCTTTACTCTGGCTTCATTTACACGACTTGACTGTTTTGTGGTTGTGTATTGAGTTTGGAGTTTTGAGCAATGATCGGTAGAGTTTCTGCCTAGGGCATCAGATTTGGTGAGCAAGTCAGATTGTCACATGTTCAGTCAGATAAAAGCTGAGTCAGCCATGTCTCAGACTGGCCTTTTAGGTCATCCAGACATGGGCATTATTCCAAGAAAAAAATAATTTATGTTCTTCAAAAATATAACTCAACAGGCTCTGTAATCTTTAGGTCACAGTAGATACTGATTTTATTGTACTATCTGCAATAAAAATTGATGTTATGCTTAGGGTATTTTTTTAACATTCATTTCATTAAAAAGCAGTAATATTTGTTGCAAAATTCAAAAAAGAGAGTCTTATTGCAAAAATATAATTTCAACATTCATGTCAATTAACAAATTAATTTGGACAATTCGTTATTTCTTTTGGTAGGAGATTTTCAAGGTTGGTTACTGTTAGAGCTGAATGCAGCCTCACAGAATAGTTGTGCCCTGGAAAGATTGTTGTACATTGTTAAGTGATTTCTACTTCCCCTTTGAATTTCATTATAAATCCAGAGATGGTTTCTGAAGAGGGTTGTGAGATTAAAGTGGTATTTTCTTATGAGAGATGGGTGATTACCGCGGTTTCTGAGTATCAGGGATGCTGTTAGGCTCCTCCTACTCTTTTTGCCTCTAATTCTCTAGGACACCAGGCACTTTCTTAGCAGTGAGCATTTTTCCCTTCACATTCAAATCATCTAAGTCTATATTAAAGTCTCCCCGACTTTGTTTTCTTTGATTCTGCCGAGTCTCATGAAGTTGCTGTGGTTCTCATGGAGGTGCCAATAATATACATTTCATATACTGGGTCTCAACACTGGGGCTGGTAATTCTTCTTAGGGACCATCTGAAAATGTATGAAGCTGCTTTGGGTTGTTACAGTGGGAGCTACTGGCATTTAGCAACATGAGCCAGGGATCCTAGATGTCCTACAGCATGTAGGACAATATTTTACAAGTGGAAATAGTCCTATCTAAAATGCTAAAAGTATGTCTGTTGAAAAAGAAGAATTTTCCCTTGATGCTTATTGATCGCCTGACTCAGCAAGTATTTCCTGGACCCTGCTGGGTGCAGATGCTGTTTTAGGCATTGAAGGTGCAGGAGAGGAGGATGCTCTGCTCTTGTGACACTTATGTTCCAGCAATGGGTAGACTAGTATTGTTTTGCTTTCTAGAGTTGGTTTAGGAGTTTTTTGCTTTTGTATTGAGTGTGGGGTTGGAAATCGACTGCATGAATTGTTCTCTGTACAAGGGAACTGGAAGGCAGCCTGACAGAATGAACCTGCTTTTTAAATTCTGTGACTGAGAGTTAGAGTCAAATTGTCTGTATATCTAAGAGATAACAAGGGAGAAAAATCCAGCAGACTGGGATATAAGACATGCATTAACTTTTGGATTTATGATTTAATGCTGTGTTTCTAAAAATGATAAACACAAGCAATGTTTTGTAAATTTGGCTCTTGATATATGACCAGAAGGACACCTGAAGCTCAGAATGTTTTGAATCAGAATACCTGGTATTCAGTACTTTCATTGAAGATTAAGTTATCAGCAATTTTTGTGTCATAAATTTTTGATGATAATATTACTTGAATAAGAGCATTGACTAAACTAAGAATGAAGGATGTTGTGTTAGTTTTTGTGTTGTTGTGACCAAAATACCTGATAAGAACAACTTAGAAGAAGAAAAATTTGTTTTGGCTCAAGATTTCAGAGGTTTTAGTCCACAGCCAGCTGACTCTAAGGCAGAAACATCATGGCAGCAGGGCATGGCAGAGAAAAGCTAGTCAACTCATGGCAGTGGGGAGGCGGAGAGGGAGGGAGGGAGAAAGAAACAGAGAAAGAAAAGAAAGAACCAAGGACAGATATAATTTCGAAGACCGCCCCTCAGTGACCTATCTCCTCCAGCCATGCCCTACCTGCCTGCAGTTAGCACTCAATAAGTTCATCAGATTATTAATTCATCAATAGATTTACCCACTTATGAGGTTCGAGCTCTGATTCAATTATTTCACCTCTGAACATTTCTGCATGGCCAACACATGGACTTTTCTGGGGGACATTCTGTATCCAAACCATAACAACTATATTACCAGAACTTTACAGTTCCTCAACAAGAGCCTTGCTTTTCCTTACTTATTACTCCAATAATGTGAAAAGTGATCTTCCATTTAGTACCAGATATAATATTAAGGCAATGAAGTGTGTGCCTCACTTTAAACTTTTGAGATAGTTCTGGAAAGTTGTAAGCAAACTGATAATTTGCTCTAAGAATAACACTTCCTTGGCTTCTGTTTCATGTTGAGCAATGTTTGATAATTTTCATCTTCTTTCCGACGCCTGGCATCTTGCTGTGAATTTTCCATCACAGTACAACATGTTCTCTACTGAAATCATCATCTTTCCCAGTATTTTCTCCTTTTGACAAAATACCACTAGTGACCCAACCTAAACAGCTCAGATGTACTAAGGTTGCCGTCCTCATACATCCCAGCCTAATGTCATAACCTACTATTCCTGAAGCCCCTGCGAAGCATAGTTTATCTTGGCACAATACGCCTAATAACATAGAACTTGCAAAGGTTTATCTTTTTACTTGCCTTGCCTCCAGACCCTCTCTGGACACAGGTATCCTAACTTTAAATTTCCAAATGGTCCTCTCAGTCCAGGTAATTGATATTCATGTATCCCCAAAGTGGTTGTTTCTCTTGGCACTTTATAGAATCAATGAGAGGATGCATTGTGAATGATCACATACACCACCCAATAGGAACAATATTTGGTTTCCTAGACAACCTTGAGTTCAGTTAACCCAAGGATAGACAGTGGGTTTTCATAGCAGTCTGCGTCCCTCCTTACTTAGGAAATAAGGAGAAACCTTTACCAGAAGCACCAGGGAATTACTTCTGAACCAATTTTGCCTGGAACTCCTTCTCTGAGGTTTCCACTGTGCTTACACCAGAGTCTGGGCCACTCTAGAATGTCTACTACTTGCTCCAGACCTGATCAATGACTTGATTTTGGCTTGGTTTTATGCAAAATATGTCTCGGACAACTGTGTTTTCTTGGTCCTGGCAGTGGCACTACAGTGCCATGCCTCTGAGCTTGTCCCAGCGGTGCATGTTCCCTAGAGCCAGTGGTGATGGGGCCACTGTGAAGCTCCCCTTGAGGAAGAGCTGTTTCCTCTTTGGACACCAAATTTACTATGTATCTGACAGCACCAGGGCACTTCTTGTTGTACAATTAAGCCTTCTGTAGGCCATGGTGACTTGTGGCGTTACAGCTCAAGTAAACTTCTCACTATACATACATGGGATCAGGCCACCAACCCTCTTTACAGACTGTGGTGGCATATTTTTATCTGATATTTCTGCTCTCAATCTTCATTCCCTTCGGAAGATCCTCAGTATTTCAAAAGGAAGTGCTATTCTCCTTCAATAAATATCAATCCTATCCTTTCTCTTTGCAGAAAGCTGAGTGTCTCCTGATTGCCCAACAAATCCATCATACATTTCTTATCCTGGCATTTGGTGCCAACTTACCTTTATAGTTCTTCTCCAAATCTCACCTTCTTATTCAAGGTTCACACCCAGATAAGTGATACCCTTTGCCATGCTTCACCATGCCTTATGGTTTTATAGTTTTCTGCCCTCATTCTTTGCTTACTCTTTTATTTATCTATTCAAGTATTAGTTAATTCATTCACTCATTTATTTTTGTGGTACTGGGGATTGAACATAGGGGTATTTACCACTGAGCCACATCCCTAGCCCTTTTTTATTTTTTTTATTTTGAAACAGAGTCTCATTAAATTACCACGCACTGGTTTTGAATTTGCGATCCTCCTTTCTCAGCCTCCTAAGAAGGAGGATTACAGGCATGTGCCACCTCACCTGGTTTCACTCTTTTGTATACTTCTAGCTAGCTCATCTTTTCTGCTTGCAATCCCTAACTGTTCAAATCCTGCTTTCTTTGAGTCTCGGCTAGGCCACCATCTCCTCTGTGAAACTTTCCTTGAGCTTCCTGCTAGCGACAGGGTCTCGGTCATTTTCATGTTCATAGTATCTTGTTTTTACCTTTCACCTCCTGGAGATAGCTAATTGCTAACAGGTACCTTCAGGCGTCAGCCCCTTCAGGGGAATGATTGTGTCTTAGTCAACCTGTAGTGTCTCAGTCATTGTACTCATGTACTCAGCCAGTGGGAATTCACGGAGATGCTCAAGAAACATTTGCGTTTGTTAAATGAATGAATGAATGACGATTGTTAAATGAACAAATTTCCTTATTAAAGCAAACAATTTCCTGATAATTTAGACAAGTTCTAAGATTACCCTTCATGACTCAAATTTCTCAAACTGGTTCCACCTATAATGGTTATCTGGGATCCATGTGTACGTCATTCTTAATGAAATCTGAAAGGGCCACCTAAGGCTCCACCAAAAGCAGCAGTTCTCTTCTGCCTGCCCCGGCACCACCTGTAATCAGCTATGACTGCCCATCAAGCCCCAAAGCTTCTGCATTTCAGCAACTTGTTAACAAGCCCCTGAACAACTCTAGCTGATTCTGTGGAACATACAGGATTCACTTTGAAGTGTATAATATTATTAACACAACTCTTGTGATTAACATTATGACTAGGCATGCATTGCAAATTAGATGTAGTTGCCGTCTTCTGGCTATGACTTTCTAAAATGCAGAACATAGTAGATTTTTAAGGCACGTTAAGCTGGAAATGAAATATACCAGAGTTTTGATTTTTACATAGACAATGGCAAACATAATGAGAGACCAAGAATGGATTTATTCTGCACCCCTGAGCCCCTGTGATAATTTTCTTCCTGAAGATATAGATTCAGGACTCTTATATGCAAATATCAGCTCACTTAATATGCATTAAGATTTTTTTAGGCTAAAATCATGGTGGTCAGCTGGCATGCCTGGTGGTGCACACCTGTAGTGCCAGTACTTGGAAGGCTGAGATAGGAGGATCTCAGGTTTGAGACCAGACTATGTGACTTAGCAAGACCCTCAGAAACTTAGCAAGAGCCTGTTTCAAAATAAAATAGGACTGGGAGTATAACTCAGAGGTAGAATGCCCCTGGGTTCAATCCCCAGCACCACACAATGAATGAATGAATAGAAAAGCAAAGCATATGGAGGTCATTCTCAGCCCGTGCCTCCAGGTGTTGCTGGTCCCCACATCTGCATTACATCTCTTTCCACAGCTGAGGACACTGGGCATCCGGTCCTCGGGACCTTTTTGGGAAGGGATTGTGAAAGCCCATCCCACAATTCTGGAAACCAGCCTCGTTAATGCTCCCAGACTTATGCTGACCATGTGGATGTGTAGATACTTTAAATAGTTATAAAACTGTCATTTCCCCTCTGCCCAAGTTCTGTGTTGGTATTTAACGGCCACTCTGAGGCCCATGTCTGCTCCTGCCATGCATGAGTCCTGACATCAGTCCCAGCTTCCTGCTGCTGACTGTCCCCAAGCCAGGTGCCTCCTTTCTGCTTGGACCTGTGTGGGCTGCAGCCTGGATGCTTCCTGTTGCTGCCCAGCTCTGATGCCAAGTGTGTGCCTGAACTGCCTTCTCTCACTTGCCAGACCTGCTGCCAGGTCTGATCTGCCTGTTGGATGCACTGTTATAAGGACCCTTTGCTTTTTTGTTGTTGTTGTTGTTGCTTGTTTTTCCAGCTTATTTTATTGGGAAAATATGCATAACATAAAATTTACCATCCTAATCACCTTTAAATTATGGTTTGGTGGTATTAAATACATTCACAGACTTCTCAAACATCATCACCATCCATCTCTAGAACTCTTTTCATCTTGTAAAACTGAAACTCTATTCTTATCAGTAACTTCTCCTTCCAGCCTCCTCGCAGCTTCTGGCAACCACAATTTTACTAGGATTTTGACAACTTTGAGTACCGCGTGTGGAATCATCCAGTATGTCTTTTTTTGTGATTGTCTTGATTTTTCTAAGTTACCATAATATCCTCAAGGTTCACCCATGATGTATGTTGCTGCATGTCAGAATTTTTTTTTTGTGGTACCGGGGATTGAACCCAGGGGCATTCTACCTCCTCCGCGCTACACCCCCAGCCCTATTTTTTATACTTTATTTTGAAACTGGTCTCACGAAGTTGCGGAGGGCCTCACTAAGGAGAGAGAGAGAGCTGAGGCTGGCCGCGAACCCGGATCCTCCCGTCTCCGCCTCCCAAAGTACTAGGATTACAAGTGTGCGCCACCACGCCTGGCTGCATGTCAGAATTGTGTGTGTGTGTGTGTGTGTGTATGTGTGTTACTAGGGATTGAACCAGGGCCATTCTACCTTGAGCTATACCCCCAGCCCTTTTTATTTTGAAACAGTGTCTTGCTAAGTTATAGTGTACTGGCCTTGAACCTGCAATCCTCCCGTTTCAGTCTCCCAAGTGCAGGTGTACACCATTGCCTCCGGCTAAGAATCTCCTTCTTTTAAAGGCTAAACAATATTCCATTTGTATGTAGGCACTGCACTTTTTAAATTCAGTAGACACTTGAATTATTTCACAATTTAGTTAGTGTGAATAAAGCTGCTATGAACATGAGTGTGCAAATATATCTTCAAGACCCTGCTTTAAATTCTTTTGGATATCTACCCAGCAGTAAAATTTCTGGATCATATAGTAATTCTGTTTTTGATTTGTCAAGGAACTGCTATCCAATTTTCTATAGCAGCAGCACCATTTTATATCCCCACCAACAGCGCAAGAGTGCTCTAATTTCTCTAGATCCCCTCAAACACTTATTTTGAATTTTTTATTACTAACTATGCTAATGGGTTTGTAGTCTTGACTTGCACGTTCTTAATGATTAGCAATGTTGAGGATTCGGATTCTTTATGTGCTTTTAGGCCATTTTTATATCTGCTTTCCCTTATCACATATGTGACTTGTAAGTATTTTCTCCCATTCTGTGTGTTGCCTTTTTACTCTGTTGGAAGTGGCTTTTGTTGCATATTTAAAAAATTTCCATGAAGTTCAAGCTGTCTATTTTTTTTTTGTCTCCTGTGCCTTTGGAGTCATATCCAAGGAGTCAATGTCAAATTCAATGTTGTGAAGCATTCACCCTATGTTTTCTTCTAAGAATTTTATATTTAGGTCTTTGACCCATTTTGAGTTAAATATTACCAACTTCATTCTTTTGCATGTAGACATTGAGTCTCAGCACTATTTGTTGAAAAGCCTGCCCTTTTCCCATTGGATGTTATTGGCACTTTTGACAAAATCATTTGATCATGTATATGTGAAGGTTTATTTCTGGGTATCTATTGTATTTCATTGGTCTATATGTCAGTCTGTATCCCAGTACCATGCTGATTTGATTACAGTAGCTTTGTAGTAAGTTTTGAAATCGGGAAGCATGAGTGCTCTAGTTTGCTCTTCTTTTTCAAGATTGCTTTGGCTATTTGGGGTCCCTTGGGATTCTATACAAATTTTAGGATGAGGTTTTCTGTTTAGTTTTGATGATTTAAAAACCTTTATCATACATTTTTGTAATGCAACAATTTTTTTGTTTTGCATTTGTAATTGGAGAAATAACATATTTACATTTTAGAGAAATTACGAAGGGATTTAAAAACAGGCCTACAAATCATAGCAGTGCTTTTTAAACTGTTTTCAACACCATTTCCAATAAGAAACATTTGTAGATACTTAGTAAGCTCAGCTGAAGTAAAAATGTCTTGAAATAGTTTTTATCCTTATTGTATGACAGTGACTCACTAAAATGATTTCACAACCCAATAAAGTATCTTTACCTCCTTTTATTTATTTATTTTTTTAGTTATAGGGACTTTTCTTTTTTTAAATATACTCTTGTTGGTGTATTGTAATTATATAACATAATGACATAATGAGGGTCAAAGTGATAGCAATACACATGCACATAGCTCTTAGTGTGTTTCCTTCCAGATCCCATCCCACTCCCTTCCCTCCCCATACAGATTGTGAGATTCGTGTTGATAAAGATTTTGACATGAACTGCACTGTGTTCATCAATAGTTTGGATAGTATTGACATCTTAACAATAGTAAGTCTTCCGATTTATGAGTAGGTATATGTCTCCATTTATTTATGTCTCTAGTTTCAGCAATGTTTTATAGTTTTTGTTGTGCAAGTGTTTTCCCCTCTTGGTTAAATTTAACTCCTCAGCATTTTGTTATTTCTGATGCTATTATAAATGGAATTGCTTTTTTAATTTCTTTTTCAGATTGTTTGTTGTTAGTGTTTAGAAATTCAGCTATATTTAGTGTATTGATATTGTATTCTACTTTGCTGAATTCATTTATTAGTTCTAGGAATTTTTGTGGACTGTCTTCTTATAAAATCATATAATCTGCAAACAAATAATTTTACTCCATCCTTTCCAGTTTATAAGAATTTTTCTTATTTTTCTTGCCTTATTGCTCTGTCTAGAGCTTCTAAAAGTTTGTTGAATAGAAGTGGTGAGTGTGGATATCTAGAGTTATTTCTTCATGATTTGTATTTGGTAGATTTTGTGTTTCTAGGAATTATCTTTTTATCTAGGTTATCCAATTTGTTGGCACACAGTATTCATAATACTCTCATAATTTTTATTTCTGTAGAATCTGTCAGTGTCCCTACTTTCACTTCTGGTTTGAGTAATTTGAGTCTTTTCTCCTTGTTTTCTTAGTCCATCTACTAAAGTTCTATCAAGTTTGTTTACCTTTTCAAAGGATCAGTTTTTGGTTTAATTGATATTTCTCTATTGTGTTTCTAGACTCTGATTCATTTATCTGTGTTCTAGTTTTTATTATTCCTTTCCTTTTACTGGCTTCAGGTCTAGTCTCATTTGATCTTCTTTTTCTAGTTCCTTAGGTTGTAAATTTAGGTTGCTGATTTGAGATCTTTCCTGTTTTATAGTATAAGCATTTATAGATGTAAATTTTTCCATGATCACTTCTTTGACTGAATCTCATAAGTTTTGGTGTGTTATGTTTTCATTTTTATTTTTCTTTAAGTGTTTTCTGATTTTCCTTCCAATTTATTTTTTGATCTGCTCATTGTTTAATTTTCATAGTTTTGAGATATTTCCAGCTTTCCTTTTTTCTTTTTTTTTTGTGGTGCTTGGATTGAACCCAGGATCATTCTACCTCTGAGCTATACCCCTAGTCCTATTTCTTTTTTTTTTTTTTAATTTTGAAACAGGATCTCACTAAGTTGTGGAGAGCCTCGCATTGCTGAGGTCGGCTGCGAACCTGTGATCTTCCTGTCTCAGACTCCCAAGTACTGGGATTATAGGAATGCACCAGCACGCCAGGCTCAGTTTTACTTGTTATTATTTATTACTCCATCCTGTTGTAGTCAGAAAAGATACATTATATGATATTTTTTAAACAATCTACTAAGACTTAATTTGGGTCCTAACATATGATCTGTCCTGGAAAATGTTCCATATTCATGTTATCATTGTTGGGTTGAATAGTCTATATATGTCTGATAGATCTAGTTGGTTCTTTGTGTTAAGTTTTCCATTTCCTTGTTAACCTTCAATCTTATTGTTCTATTATCGAGAGTGGGGTTTTGAAGTCTCCACCTATTATCACCTATTATTGTAGAACTGACTGTTTCTCCCATAAATTCTGTTATATTTTGCTTCATATATTTTGATAATCTATTATGAAACGCATAAATATTTAAAAAATTGTTATATCTTTTTACATTGAAATTTTATTGATATTGTTTCTTATAATCACTTCTGATTTAAAGTCTGTTTTGTCTGACATTAGTATAGCCATTCCTGCTCTCTTGATTATGATTCCCATGTAATATTATCTTTTTAATTGATTTATATTTTTGGATCTAAACTGAGTCTCTGAGAAACAGCATATAGTAATATCATCTTTAAAATCTGTTTTGCCAATCTTTTTGATTGAAGAGTTTAATCCTTTTACATTTAAAGTAATCACTGATAAGGAGGAATTTATTTCTGTCATCTTGTTTTTTGTTTTCTACATGCCTTAAAGGTGTTTTGTCCCTTATTTCCTGCTTTATTATCTTCTTTTGTGTTTAATCTTTTTTTTGTACAGAAATATTTAGACTTACTTCTTATGTCCTTTTGTCTATAATCTGTAGCTAGTTTCTTTGCAGTTACCATGGTGATTACATTTAACATCCTAAAATTATAACACTCTAATTTGAATTTATATCAGCTTTACTTCAATAACATACAAAACTCTGCTCCTTTAATATCTCCATTCTCATCCCTTGATTGTTACATGATTATATCTTTATATATTGTGTGACTAGAAACATCACCTAATAATTCATTGGAATTCATTAATGTCTTAAATCCTGTAAAAACAAAAGTGTAATTACAATCATTACAATAATATTATCTCTTATTATAGCCCATGTATTTGCCTTTACTGAAATCCTTTTTCCTTCATATGGCTTCAAGTTACTGTCTAAGTTCCTTTCAGTTTTTCCTAGCACATTTTTTTTTTGGTAGGGGAGGTTTAGTGCTAAAAAACTTTTGTTTATTTGGGAATATCTTAATTTCTTGCTTATTTTTTAAGGGCAGTTTTGCAAGATATAAGAACCTTGGTTAATATTTTTTTTCTTCTTCTACAGTTTTGAATTTATCAGCTACAAACTTCTGGCCTCTAAAATATCTAACATGAAATTTATTCATGAATTTATTGAGGATTCCTTGGGTGTGATGAAGTGCTTCTCTCTTGTTGCTTCCAAAATTTTTTTTGTCTTTTGAAAATACTATTATAATGTGTCTGGGTGTGGGTGTCTTTGAGTTTATTTTATTTGGAGTTCATTTAGCTTCTTGAATATTTGTATTCATGTCTTTCATCAAATTCAGGAAGTTCATTATTTCTTCAAATGTTCTCTTGGCCCCTTTCTCCTTCTCTTATTGTTCTGAGATTCCCACAATGCTTCTGCTGGTCTGCTTGATGATGTCCCACATATACTTTAAGTTCTATGCACTTTTCTTCTGTCATTTTTCTTTCTATTCCTCAAACTCAGTAATTTCTGTCATCCTATCCACAAGTTCACTGATTCTTTCTTCTGCCTTCTCAGATCTTCCTTTGAATCTTACTAGTGAAATTTTCATTTTAGTGACTGTACTTCTCAGCTCCTGGTTTTCTCTTCTTAGGCTTTACATCTCTTTATTGATATTTTAATTGTGTTTCAACAGTTTCCACATCTGCCATTAGTTCTTTGATCATCTTTTAGATAGTCGTTTTAACATGTGTGTCTGGTAGATCTGTCTGTAGGTGTTTTTCAGGGATAGTTTCTGTTGATTTAATTTATGTTTTTCCTTTAAGTAGCCATAATTTTCTCTTCCTTGGTATGTCCTGAGATTTTTTTTTCATTCAAAATTGGAGCTTTGAATCTGATAATAAGGTAATTCTGGAAATCAGGTTCTCCCCCTTCCCTGGGGTTTGCTGGACTTTATTATTTTTTACTTGCTTTTTTTCCCTTCTTAATTGCCAGAGGCTGTTTCTGTACCAACAACCAGTGTGCAGTGTGAACTTAAAGTCCTCTCAGGTCTCCTCGGCCCATGCCTTTCAGTGGGCATTTACAGTCACTTTCTTATTAGTCTTTCTCATATATGCAGTTGCTTTTGAATGTTTTGTCTGGCTCCAAAAGGATAATAAAAGGAAAACAAAGGGGAGAGCTATAGGGTACTAGCCCATAAATCCTGAGGTCACTTTAGCCAAATGGGGAGGGGCCTGCCATGATGGGGAAATGTTCCACAACAGTGGCTGCCCAGCTTTTGTCCTTCTCTCTGTGGCCAATACAACGAGCAGCCATTAGAACAGAGATCCTTTATATATGGACAGGATCCCTTTTACTCACCTGGCTTCCCCAATTCTTGTGCATGTTGATCCAGGAATTCAGCTGCCTGCCATAGGGCTATGGATGGGGGATGAGTCCCTGATATTGTGCTAAGAGCTGAAGTTGAGTGAAATAGACCTTGATTTATAATCTAAGTCTTTCCTGGAAATTGCAAGCATCACTACGTTTCAGAGTTTGAAAGTAGTTAGAACAGGCATAGTCTGCCAGCAATCCTTGTTCAGGTAGAAGACAGGTGTGCAGTGCTTCCTACTCTTCATCTTCCCAGAATCCTCAGTTGGATTATTTTTTAAGCCAGATTTTTTGTTCTTATGAGAGCCCTACCATGCCTATGCCAAACAGTTTCCCCATATATGTACTTAGGTCTAAATCCTTTCAGAGAACACAGGTTGAAAACATTCTTAAGAACTCACATCCAAAAACATGCTCAATGAGTATGAATAAAGTATTTTAGAAAGAATAAAGAGTAATGCATGGTGAATGATCAGGTTAGACAAATCAAAAAAGATTATCACATGACATATTCATACTGATAAAAATTTTTACTGGTGCAATTCTAATAGCTATGCCCATTTTTTCCAAATAAGGGCTATATTTATATTAATTTATCTTGAATCATAGATTTCCTCTTATGTATTTTTGCTGCGTTTCTGTATATCTTAAGTCATTGGTGAAAATAAAGCAGAGAAGGCTAATCTGTTTTACCTTTCAGAATTTTTATGGTACTGGGGATTGAACCCAGGGGCATTCTATCTCTGAGCTACACCCCAGGCTTTTTTATTTTTTATTTTGAAACAAGGGTTTGTTAAATTGATGACAGTGTTGCTAGGTTGCTGAGGCTAGCCTTGAACCTGTGATCCTCCTGTCTCAGCTTCCCAAGTACTGGGATTATAGGCGTGTACCACCATGCCTGCCTACCTTCCAGAATTATTCAAACAGAAAAGACTCTCATATTATTTTTGGGAGTGGGGGTGATTCTGGGGCTTGAATCCAGGGCCTTGCACATGCAAAACACACATTCTACCACTGAGCTATATTCCCAGCCCAAGACTTTACTGTATTTTTGCAATATGTTTTTGAGGTGCTACTCTTTTTGGTCTGAGAAGCATTTTACTCTGAAAATATTCATGAATTCATGAATATGGGCTTCCATTCATGGGTAAATGTGATAAATGTTCAATTTACATTTCTATTATTATAGAATATCTTTTTTCCTTTTAGTTCATGTTAAGACATAATGTACTTACATCTTGCAAAATTAAAGTTGAACCTTCTGTGAATTGCAAGTCTGCAGATTTTAAATATAATTACAATTATTCAAAAATATTACTGTTTATACCTGACCAATCATGTTCAAATGAATGCCAGATAATTTATTTGCAAAGTATTGAACCTTTAAGAAAGAAACATACAAAGAAAACTCTAATATACATTGACTAAAAGTTCTTTTTGCTCTGTATATTTGTTGATTATTTAGGATTTAGTCAGAACATGTGGAAAATGAATTGCAATATGCTTGTTTTGTCATTTAACATGGTTAATAGTAAATGTTTAAATGGATGATAGTTTTTAAAACTATTTTTCAAAACTTACTACTATTTAAAATAGGTACTTCCAACATATTTTACTTCTTCTAACCTAAATATCTGAAGCAATGCAAAGGCCTCCCATTTGGGTGCTCCATCTGACAGAGATCAGTTACTGCTTCCATGCCCCACCTTGCAGAGTACAGAATTGTAACCAGCAAAGTGTCTGCCCAGCAAAAGGCATCACTTCTCAGTCTTACATTTAGACAGGTCATGATGCTAGTTATCAAATTGTTTAAAAAGACAGTGTGCAACAATTGAACAGATAAACAAATTTGTGATATCTTCATGCAATGGAATACTGCCCAGCAATAGTAAGTGAAGAACTACAGATTTGTTCAACAACATGAATGAATTTCAAAACATTGTGTTGAGCAAAAGTCAAATATAAAAGAGTGCATATTGAATATAATTCCATTCATATGAAGTCCAAGAATAGGTAAAATTAACCTGTGGTGGTAGAAATCAGAAAATGGTTGCCCAGGAGGGAAGGATGAATAAACTAGACAAAGCACTAGGGGATTGTTTGAGCAATGGGAGTGGTTGGCATTTTGGTTTTTAAAAAATATTTTATTAGTGGATTGCAATTATACATCATAGTGAGGTTCAATGTGATAAAAACCTACATGCACACAGCTCTTGTTGTATTTCCTTCCACATCCCACCACGCTCCCCTTCCTGCTTCCCGACATGTGTTAGTGAAATTGGTAGTAACACCTTCACATATTGTCATTGTAATATTTGAACTGATTGTTTCTTCAATCCTCCCCTTTCTCCTCCTTAACTCCCTCCCCCAATCTCCTTCCACTACTTTACAAGTCTTTCTCCACATTATTTAAAGTCCCTAATGTTTCCTATTTTTTCCCTAGGTTCCACATATGATAGAAAACCTACAACTCTTGACTTTTTGAGACTAAATGAGCACAGGCTCATTTAGCATCATATTCTCTAGTTCCATCCATTTTCCTGCAAATGACATCATTTTCTTCTTCTTAATGACTGAGTAGAATTCTGTTGTGTGTAAATACCACATTTTCTTTATCCATTCATCTGTTGATGGACACCTGGGTTGGTTCCATAATTTGGCTGTCATGAATTGTGCTGCTATAAACATGAGTATACATGTATCACTATAGTATTCTTACTTTAATTCTTTTGGAAAGATACTGAGGAGTGGTATAGCTGGGTAATGTGGTAGTTCCATTCCTAGGCTTTTGAGGAATCTCTGTTCTGATCTGCACAGTGATTCTACTGATTTACAATCCTACCAACAGTGTGTAAGAGATCCTATTTCCCCACATCTTCACAAGCATTTATTATTGTTTGTATTCTTGATAATTGCCATTCTAACTGGAGTTATGTAGAATCTCAGTCTAGTTTTGATTTGCATTTCCCAAATTACTATTGATGTTGGACATTGGTTCATATATTTATTGGCCAATTTTATCTCTTCTTGTTTTGAATGGTGATTAAACTAGTGTAGCAATTGTCAAAACTCATTGAACTCAACACTTAAAATCTGACTGTGTGTGTGTATGTGTGTGTGTGTGTGTGTGTGTGTGTGTGTGTGCCTGCACATGTTTATGAATTACACTTCAAGTTAAAGAGGAGGTGCCTTCTTTCCCCATCCTTTAACTCACTGATTCTCAACTAGAAGCGATTTTGTTCTCTAGGAGACATGTGGCAATATATGGAGGTATGTTTGACTGTCACATTTCTGCCATTTAGTTGGTAGCAGCCAATGATGCTTCTAGACATCCTATACTACACAAGGTAGCCCCTCACAAAAAAAGATTGTCCATTCTAAAATGTCAATGGTGCTTAGGTTAAGAAATCCTGCTTTAGCTAGCTAGGAAGAGCACTTGGTCTGTAGAGAAGGATGGGCCCGCAAGATGGAAAGACTGTAGCCACCAGCATGGGTGTTATGTAAGCAAGAAATAAATTTCTATCCTGTTAAGACACTGAGATATTAGAGTTTGTTTGTTTCAGTGGTTAGCATTGCTTTAACTAATATACCAAATTTTAAAATGTTGAAGCTAAGAATAATATTTATTGCACTGTCCTCCTTCCTAGGAGACATGAGTGAAATTTATCTTAACCATTAATATCAAGCAAAGCTGTGCTTTCTCTAGACTATTATTGCGGTTTTAATCTCATGGGCATTGTTAGTTTTAGAACTTGATGTTTTCCCTTGTTTTAAATCACAGGGCACTCAGAACTCAATTTTTAGATGGTTCTTATAAGCAACACTTCAGGAACACATGGTTTGCATTTCTGCACATTCCCTTTACCTTTGACTTCATGGGGTTTTTTGTTGTCGTTGTTGTTGTTTGTTTGTGGTATTGGGGATTGAACCCAGTGGCATTCTACTTCTGAGCTATACTCCCAGCTCTATTTTTTATTTTTATTTTGAAATGAGGTCTTGCTAGGTTGTTGAGAGTCTCACTGCTTGCTGAGGCTGTCTTTGAACCTGAGATCCTCCTGTCTCAGCCTCCCAAATACTGGGATTATAGGTGTGTGCCACCATGCAGGCTTGTTTGTTTTTCTTATTAGGGGTTGAACCCTGGGGCATTGTATCTTCAAGCTACGCCCCTAGCCCTTTTTAATTTGAAATAGGGTCTTACTAAGTTCCTGAGAGTCTTGCTAAGTTGCTGAGGCTGGCCTCAAACCTGTACTAATTCTGTCTCAGCCTGCCAAGTACTGGGATTACAGGTATATACCACCATGCCTGGCTGTGGAGATATTTTTGACTGTTACATTTATTCCTTATTTTCCCTTAACACCAATGCATGCCTACTATTTTCTCTTCTGGTATTTAGTTAGTTCTTTTTTTAAGACTAGCTCCTACTCTTTGTGTAAAAATGCAGCTTATAAATAAAAAAGTGTAAATAAAATATTTATTCAAATACCCAATGTTCCTTTATCCAAGTTTTGAATTAATAATGGCTTTTGCATCTGAGACCTTGAAGGGAGTTTCATCTTATCTTTAGGCTGGGAGATAAAATGATGTACCTAAGTTCATAGTGGTAATTCAGGGGTGTAATTTACTTTAAAATACAAGGTGTTGTCTGGTGTGTGTTTGTGTGTGTAGTTCTGTACATCATGGAGACAGTCAAGCTTGCTCATCACACATTGGGTTTTGTTTTGTGTTGTTTTGTTTTGTTTTGCGGTACCGGGGATTGAACGCAGGGGCGTTCTACCTCCGCGCTACACCCCCGGTCCTATTTTTTTATGCTTTATTTTGAAACCGGGTCTCACGAAGTTGCGGAGGGCCTCACTAGAAAGAGAGAGTGAGAGGAAAGAGAGGAAAGAGAGAAAGCGAGTGAGGACGCGCGCACGTGCTGAGGCTGGCCGCGAACTCGGATCCTCCGGTCTTTGCCTCCAAAATACTGGGATTACAAGCGTGCGCCACCACGGCCGGCTCACACATTGGTTTTGATGCGTGATTATTCTTCTAGTGGTGAAAGGGAATCCATGCCACTTTACAGCAGACATTTTTTGGTTGCCTATCCAATAATTATCCTTTTCTGTTATCTTCTGGCAGAGCCCAAATTTGGTTCAAGTATCTAACCTTCTCAGATAATCCACAAGCCTCAGGGGAGAGAGAGATGTCTATAACAGTACCAGGGGCTGCACAAGGTGTGGCAGACAGTGGCCCACCTTCTTGCCAAACACTGGTTTGGTACACAGCTCTGTGGTGCTCTTTTGGTTAGTGAAGATGTAGTAGAAGCCAACTGAATGTGGGTTTGGGCTTTCTGGGGATGGTTTTCCTCAAACTTAAAAACAGACAAAGAAAGCCAGGCATGGTGGCACATGCCTGTAATCCTAGTACTTGAGAGACTGAGACGAGAGGATCACATTTAGAGGTCAGCCTCAGCAATTTAGTGAGACTTTGTTTCAGGGTAAAAATTAAAAGTGCTGTGTGCATGTATGTCACTATCACTATGATTTGCATTATGATGTGAGACTAATGTACTAATAAAAGTATATAAAAATAAAAAATAAAAAGAGCTCAGGGTATAGTTTGGAAATAGAATGCCCTGGGTTCAATCCTTAGTATCAAAGAAGAAAAAGAAGAAAAAAAATACTGGTTCATCAAGAATGCAAATATTAAGCCAAACATGGTGGCACACAGTTGTAATCTCAGTACTTGGGAGGCTGAGACAGGAGGATTGTAGGTTCAAGGACAGCCTCAGCAATGTAGTGAGGCCCTAAGCAACTTAGCAAGACCCTGTCTCAAAATAAAAATGAAATAGGGCTGAGAGTCTAGCTTAGAGGTAAAATGCCCCTGGGTTTAATCCCTAGTAAACACACACACACACACACACACACACACACACACACACAAATATAAACAATAATAAATGCTGGTGAGGATGTGGGGGAAATAAGAGCTATTATAGACTGTTTATGGGATTGCCAATTAGTACAACCACTTTGAAAATCAATATGGAAGTTCCTCAAAAGACTTGGAATGGAACCACCATATGACTCAGCTATACCACTCCCTGGTATCATTCCAAATGAACTGTAGTAACAATACTATAGTGATATATGTACACCTATGTTCATAGCAGCACAATTCACAATAGCCAAATTATGGAACTAACCCAGGTGTCCATCAACAGATGAATGGATAAACGAAATGTGGTATAAACACACAATAGAGTTCTACTCAGCCATAAAGAAGAATAAAATGATGTCATTTGCAGGAAAATGGAGAAACTAGAGAATATTATGCTAAGTTAGATCAGCCAGTCTCAGAAGGGTCAAGAGTCACTCATATGTGGAAGATAGAAAATAGGAAGGATTTTAATGAGACTTCAGTCAAATGAGGAGAGAAAACTGTAGAATAGTGGAAGGGGATTGTAGGAGAGAGGTTGGAAAGGGGAAAATGAGGATTGAGGAAGGAAACAGTTTAAATAAGGTTATGTATGTCCATACAAGAAGGTTTCACTACCAATCTCACTAACATGTATAGGGAGGGGAAAAGCAGGGGAAGCGGATGGGTATACAGAGGAACACACACCAAGTGCTGTGTGCACGTATGTTTGCGTCACTTACCTTGCACCACTAAAAATACCTAAAAACAAAGAAAAGTTCTTCTACTGCACTTGTGGTGTCTACATAAGATGACTTAGAATAGCCATGCAGGGCCACAAGGAGAGATAATGGCCTGACAGGCCAGAAAGATTAAAAGAACTGGAGCACTTGTTAAACTGCCAATGACCCTGCATCTAAATCACCTTTCCACTTACCAACTGAAGTAAGAAATTCCTTGATCCAGTTGACTTTGTGTTTTCACTTGGAGTTGAGGGTATCCTTCCAAAATATTGTCTTTTGCTCTCTGATGACCTAGGGTGGCCTTAACATTTATACTGTTCCTATTTTAGCCAGTATGAAATCTAGGTTCATGAACATAAGAACGCAGACTTTCCTTGTGGTCAGAATGCACTCTGAGAAGTTAAGCTCACCACCCAAGGCAGGGGCAGACAGCCCTTTTCTGTAAGGGTTCTGAAAGTAAGCATTTTAGGCTTTACCAACCATATGCTTTCTGTTTCCACTACAAGCAGCCACAGAGAGTTCATAAGTGACTCAGAATGGTTGTGTTCCAATAAAACTTTGATTTCAAAAAGAAAACAGTGGGCTGGGCATGGTGGTGTACAGCTGTAATCCCAGTTCTTGGGAGTCTGAGACAAGATGATTGCAGGTTCAAAATCATCCTCAGCAATTTAGCAAGACCCTCGGGAACTTAGGAAGATTCTGTTTCAAAACAAAAAAGTAAAAAGGATTTGGGGTGTAGCTCAGAGGTAAAATGCTCCTGGGTTCAATCCCTATTATCAGAAAAGCAAAAAAAAAAAATGCAGACAGTGGGCCTGGTTTTGATTATGGGCCATAGTTTGTTGATCTCTCACCTAGAATACATTCACAGTCAGCCATACACAGTGCGAGGACACTGACCAGCTAGCTGTGAGCCCACTTACCTGGCCTCTTTTCTCTCCTTCCCCTTACATGGCAAAAGAGCCATTTTGCAGTAAGATGGTAGAAAGGCCAAAAGTCAGGAAAGTGAAAATTGAGAAACAAGAGATTTATGTAATTGGCATTTCCCTTCATCAGTTACTGAATAATTGATGGCTGGCTACATTTCTTTGAAGCCATTTGTCTATGAATGATGCCATTGAATGAATGAGGAAAATACATCTGAACTAGGTTTACTCTAGTCCATCTGTTGTAACACGAAACATCTTTGCCCACATAAAAGGCAACACAGCCTTTGGAGTTTGTGTAAAGGCAGGCACAGCAAGATAGTCTTGTACAAGAGTGTTGTTTTAATTAGGGAAACAGGAAAGACTTTATTTCTGAAAGTACCATTCTTTTGCATTGAGTGAGCATATTACTTGAGATAACAATGAACTCTGTCAAAAATGACATGGGGTGAGGGAAATCAGGTAAAGGAGTACCTATGACAAGCATCTGTTGAAAGAAAAATAATGTAGGAATAGCAGAATGGGAATTAGAATATCTCGGCTTATATCTTACCATGGCAAAAATTGTACAATATGTACAATACATATTCAGGAGAGTGTTTATTAATATTACAAAGTCTTTCACTTATATCTCATTTGTCCCATTTCTGTTTTTATTTTTTAGTACTGGGGATTGAACCCAGGGGAATTCTACCTCTGAGATACACCCAAAGCCCTATTTTATTTTGAAACAGGGTCTCACTAAATTTCTGACAGCCAGCTGGACATGGTGTTGCATGCCTGTAATCCCAGTACTTGAGAGGCTGACACAATAGGAGTGCAGGTTCCAGGCCAGCCTCAACAACGTAGTGAGAGTCTCTGCAACCTAGTGAAACCTTATTCAAATAAAAAGGGTTGGGGGTATGGCTTGGAGGTGGAATGCCCCAGTACCACTAAAAAAAATAATAATAATTGCTGAGGGCCTTGCTATGTTGCTGAGGCTGGCTTTGAACTTGCAATCCTCCCATATCAGCCTCCCAACTGCTGGAATTACAGGCATGCACCACCATGCCCAGCTGTCCTGTTTCTTTAAATGCAACATTTTCTCTGAAAGTAGGTTGCAGTGGAATCATGATTGTAAAGTAGTCCCTTAGTGTACATAAGCCCAGAGTGGGAACGCCCCAGTGGATCACTTGATTCCTCTGTGACAGCTGTCCAGGAGCAGCCAGACGTGAGCATCTTTGACTAAGCATTTTCCTTTCAAGCTGCTGCTCTTTGAAGCCCATTTAGAACAGAAGTGCACATCATGTTGTGCTAATACATGCTACTGGGAGATATTTCTATTCAGCACCTAGTGGATTCTGATACTGCAAACACACACCAAGTGAAATGGAAAACAGGCAACCACCCCTTAAGCAGGCACCTCAGGAAACACATTACATTTGATTCATTTCTAATTGGGTCCTGTCTTCCTTTTGGGGGATGAGTGAACACAGTGTCTGCAGAGGCATGAGTCCCTCTCGCTCTTCCATGTCACTGCTCCACACAGCCTGATTGCCACTTTACAATTAATTGAAAAACCTATGCTTTTAAGTCGATGCCAGGTGACTTAGCATGAATAAACACACTTACAGGTGTCTCAGGAAGCACAGCCACAGTGCTTGGTAATTCTTAAATGACTTGCTCCTGATTATGCCCCCTGTGGCTTGGCTCCCGACTCGGCAGGCATCCTACAGCAAAGTGGTTCACTTGTGAGTCATTTAGTGATGGAAAAGGAGTCATTATTTCAGTGTGATTACTGGAAAACATGGACAGATTAAACAAGATGCGTAATCTTGACTTCTGGTTCTTTGGTTAATGAAAACACTGTAGGTGAGCCTGGGGGGACTGTGAGAATCATCCCAGGTCTCTTTGAAGGCCTCTTTGAAACCTTCTCCTTCTGCCTACCTGTCCATCTCCCTCTGCCCTCAAATGTCTTCCCTTGCCGGACATGCCTTCTCCTTTCTCATCTCTACACTTCACACAGACTCAATTTAAATATTTCTTCCTCTGTGAATGTCGACAGCTCTTTCAGGGACAGTCCTTCTCTATTCTGAGCCTCCCCTTGTCTAGCATAGAACGTATCACAGTGAACTGAAATGCACCAATTTGGCTGTGTGCCTTCTCTGAGAGCCTGCAGATCAGAGCCCATCGCTTCTTCATCTCTGTCTCCTCTGTGCCTGGCATGTAGTAGATGATCAATAAATATCCATGAATGTAGATGTCACCTTCGAACATTGTTTGGTGATGTACTTATCCACAAAACTGGACAGAACAAATCTCAACTTTTTTAGGAAGCTGTCAGAACACAACACCTACATGCAAGCCAAGAATCTCCAAATCTTACTAAAAGCATCAAGAATAATTTCATGTCTGAACTTCCTAGGATCCGTGGGCTACTGTAGACACTGCCTCTAGCTTTACAAATGGTTTTGTCATCGCTTCCTTCCCATCCTGTTCACAGTATATTCCCAAGTGACGTCCTGGAGTGTGGTCAACCTGCCCAGTTTCTCGTGGTTCTTATTCCAATGAAGCGCTGCTGGACAGAGAATCAAGAGCAATGAGAGCCCTTGGGAATGGCTTTTTTGTGTGTGTGTGGTACCGGAGATTGAACCCAGGGGCGTTTTACCTCCGAGCTACACCCCCGGCCCTATTTTTTTTATCCTTTATTTTGAAACCGGGTCTCACGAAGTTGCGGAGGGCCTTACTAAGTAGAGAGAGCGAGAGACAAGGGGAGAGAAGAGAGAGAGAGAGAGAGAGAGAGGTGAGGCTGGCCGCGAACCTGGATCCTCCGGTCTCCGCCTCCCAAAGTACTGGGATTACAAGTGTGTGCCACCACGCCCGGCTGGGAATGGCTTTTGCATAGAGAAACCAAAGGGAAGAGGGAAGAGCAAGCTCAGAGGACAGGAAAAACCTAACTAAGAAGAATCACTCACCTTGACCTCCAGGGAAGGCATAGCTGGGGTGAAGGAGTATTTACTGGGGGGACTTTAGGAGAAAGCTTTGCATACAGGGACTCAGGGCAGTGAAACTGGAGTATATTTTTTAAATTTTTAAATTAATTTTTCATTGGTGTGTGGTAATTATACATCATAGTGAGATTTAGAGTGACACATTCATACATGCACGCAACATCACTTGGTCTATTTCTCTCCCACACCACCTCCCTCCTGTCTCCTCCTTCCCTGTATATGATCATGAGATTCATAGTGATACATTCATATATGCACATAAAAAGATTTCATCTGTTTCCTTCCCCAAACCTCCCTCTTCTCATTCCTACTTGTTCCCCAGTCCACTTCCTCTATGAGTCTGGTCTCTCTCTTCCTGTTCATGACGTCCCTTTTCTTTCTTCTCTCTAGCTTCCACATATAAGAGAAAATATACACCCTGGATGTTTGGAGTCTGGTTGATCTCAGTTAACATGATGTTCTCCAGCTCCATTCATTTTCCTACAAATGACATCATTGTGTTCTTCTTTATGGCTGAGTAGAATTCCATTGTGTATATATGTCACATTTTCTTCATCCATTCATCTGTTGATGGCCACCTAGGTTGATTCCATAACTTGGCTATTGTGAATGATGCTACTACACAGGAGTATACATGTATCACTATAGTATTCTGATTTGGAAAGATGCTGAAGAATGGAACTGCTGGGTCATGTGGTGGTTCCACTCCTAGTCTTTTGAGGAACCTCCATACTGATCTCCATAATGGTTGTACTAATATAAAATTCCACCAAGTGTATGAGAGTCACTTTTCCCCTATATCCTTGCCAGCATTTATTATTCTTTGTATTCTTGATAATTGCCATTCTAACTGGACTGAGAATCTCAGGAGGTGCCAGCCTTCCTTTGGATTTCCCTGCCCACTGGGAACACGGTCCCTCTCACTGCCCTCAGCAGTGTTTCTCTGAGACAAAGAGCAAAAGTCCATCCCCTAGTCCTTCCCATTAGTCACCAAAGTCCAAATGCATTGTGTCCCGTGACTCATTTGTAAATCTATTACCTGAAGTAGGCAACCATTTCCCCCCCATGGGAATCCTATTACAATCTCTGGTTGGAGTTCCATCTGGTTCACTATTCCTCATTAGCCTGTAATGCACCTGAGGTAGAAAATTAACAGAACTTTTTCAGCTGTATCTCCCCAACATTATAGCCTTTTCAGTTGTACCTACCCCAATTATAACATTTCTATGAGAAGGCATATTTCTGGCCTCTGACTGGTCCCTACCTCTCTGTTCTGACTTCTAGGTCCTTAGTATTCACAAGCAATGCTCTGTGAATCAGTTTCTCACTTTTTAAGTACGTTATACCTCTGTTACTCCATTGATAATAATAATAATTTAAAAATCTCTCTATCTACATCTCCCAGATGCAAAACTAGGAGGGGAGGAAATGGCATTGTTCCAGTGGGTGTGGCCTCAGTCTCTGATAAAAGCTTTTCTCCTCTGTGGGCTATTCTTCTGCTGAGAGTTTGATTTTGGGGGACTATGAGTCCTAATGTACGAGTGTGTGTGTGTGTGTGTGTCCATGTACACACTCACAGAAAGAGATGTATGCACACATTTCTCTCTCTTGAGTATCCGAGCCCTCTTGCCAGTCTCCTGCAGGTAGACGGCATCCTTCTGCTGGGTTTTGTGCAGCCCGCTACCTTTCCCCTGAGTGTTCTCCTGCTTACAGGCTGGAGGATTGCTTGGAGATGTTATAAGTTTGGCCTTTTCTCTGGGGATTGTGTCAGATACTTTTATTTTGCACAACATACACACACAAAAGGAGAAAGATAATTAAGTTTATTAAGACTAATTTGAATGTGAATTTATCATATTTGATGGCAGTTTAATTAAGCACAGGTAGGGTTCCTTAAAAAGAAATGCAGAGTCTACAAAAAAATGTTTCAAGCATACCAAAGCAAAAGGTGGGAAAGGGGCTTTAAGATATTTGTGATCTGGCTGCATACCTTCTAAGATGCTTCCCGCTAACAGATCTAAAATACAGTCATGTGATTTGACTACAAGACAAAGCAGGAAGCACCTGCCCACGGTGTCACCTTAAGGCTTAAACGGCTTTCTCAAGACATTCGCTGCTCTGCCTCTGAGCCTGGCCTTCCAGTGTCCCGTCCCCTCTCGCAGATCCTGCTGTCAGGAGATGGAGACTTTTAAATGAGTCTGTCTGGCAATTCTGAAATTTTATCTGCCTTGTGACCTAGCTGGCCTTCCGTGTCTTCCTTGTCCTGTAACTTCAGTGGGCTAGAGCATGGTAGGTTATGGGGGTGGGGAAGATAATGCAAGTCCTTCTGATTTCAGAGTAATACTTGGAGTCTTGCATTTACCCAAAGCCATCGTAAAGCTCTCTACAAAATTGAAGGTAGATTATATTAAGAGAAATTGGAGATATGTACTCTGAATCCCCGTTCCATTCATATTCAAAAACAGTGCTGAATAATATGATCAATAGTGACAACAGTCACCTGAATGACATTGCTTTTCTCTGGATCATTAAATAATCCAAAATAGACTGAGGTAGT
This sequence comes from Glis glis, assembly GCA_004027185.1. NCBI lineage: Eukaryota > Metazoa > Chordata > Mammalia > Rodentia > Gliridae > Glis > Glis glis. The sequence continues at coordinate 44,296 of PVJS01005803.1, forward strand.
CGGGTGTGGCGGCGCACGCCTGTAATCCCAGTATTCGGAGGCTGAGACAGAACAGTCTCAGTTTCTAGGCCAATCTTAGCAATGTAGTGAAACCCTGTTTCAAAATAAAAAATAAAAAGGGCTGGGGGTGTGTCTTGGAGGTAGAACGCCCCGAGTTCAAGCCCTAGTAACAAAACAAACAAACACGAAAAAGGCTAATGTTTCCAAAAAAATTTCTGAGGCTGCATAACCTGCCTGCAAGTGAGTACATGTGTTCCAATGCAGGTATTCATTGCTGCTTTGGAATCAGAGAGGCAAGCCCATTGCCCACCTGCCCTGGGCTTCCAGAGGGCAGAATATCATACAGATAGTTGATCATCCTATGCAGAGGTCACACCAGAACTTTCTCTGGGCCGGGACAGACTTAGCCTCAGGGAAAGACAGGGCTGTGAGGAGCGTGGGAGTTGGTGCCCATTGTCTCAGGGGAGAGCAGACACATGGGTCTTCCAGGAAGCTTCCTGTCTGCTACTGTTGTTCAGCTCCACATTTCCCATGTTTCTTCTCTGTTGTGTTTTCATTAAAATCCTAATAACTCTCCTAAAAACTTATTAATTAAAAACTATTTTTTTAAAAGGGAAAACATCACTTTGGTATAGTGTCTTTGAGGGGAACTGCCAGGTTTCTTTCTGGACCTGACCCATTTCTTATCTGAGCGATGGGTATGTCCAAGTGTCTCCAACAGCCAGACCTCAGTATTCCTTTCTCCCATTTCTAAGCATTCCTGAGATTCCAGGTCCATGCCAGTTGAAAATGGCGGGAGTACATGTCCGAGATCTTGAGGCAGAGCATCAGCAGAAGCTGGACTGTGAATTCAGAGTGTGAAATGTAATTGCTCCCACTGAGGAAGCTGTTCCAGACAATAGACCTGTGAGCACGTCTGGAAACGATGGTGCAGGTGGGCTGCTCACAAACTTCACACTTTGCCAAAGGCTTTCATTTGTTTCTCCCTGTATGTGTCTCTTTTTTTTTCTCTCATTGCTGTGGAGATAAATTGGGTGAGAAAAGAGGTGCAGGCTGGGTGAGCAGGTGATTACATAGTAGCCACTGTCAAGAAGATCCTGCCCAAGGAATCATGGGTCATTTCTGTTTTTCTTCCTTTTTGACTCAGACTTTCTTCCTCCTGTTGCCTTTTAATAAATTGTGTTTTTTGAAGTCTTTCATTTAAATATTTTTATTGGTGCATTGTAATTATATATCATAGTGATGTTTAAAGTCATACAAACAAACATGCACACAGATCTTGGTGTGTTTCCCTTCCCGCCTCACCTCGGTCCCCTCTCCACTCCTATACATATGAGTGAGCTCGCTACCCGAACTGTAGTGTGTGTGTGTGTGTGTGTGTGTGTGTGTGTGTGTGTGTGTTGCTGGTGATTGAATGCAGAGACATTCTACCTCTAAGCTATACCCCCAGCCCTTTTTTAATTTTTTATTTTGAAACAGGGTCTCGATAGGTTGGTGAGAGTCTCACTACTTGCTGAAGCTGTCCTCAAACCTGTGATCCTCCTGTCTCAGCCTCCCAAGTACTGAGATTACAGATATGCAACACCACGCCTGGCTAAACTGTATATTTTAATTAAAAAACCTTCATGATTTGCTGGGCATGTTGGCACATGCCTGCAATTGCAGTATTTAGGAGGCTGAGATAGGAGGAGGATCGCAGGTTCTTGGCCAGCCTCAGTCACTTAGAGACCCTATTTCAAAACAAAAAATAAAATAGGGCTGGGGATGTAGCTTAGAGGTAGAATGCTTCTGGATTCAATCCTCAGTACCAAAAAAAAAAAGCCCCCAAAACTTTCAAGATTTATTTTATTGACACATAACAGTGTATTGTTGTGATTCATGTATACATCGGGTAGTAATCATTATTACTAAGTAATTAGCATATACATCACCCTAAACCTTTATCATTTCTTTATGGTGAGCACATTCAAATTCCACTCTTCTAACACCTGCACCCCCATGGTTATTGCAGCAGTATTCACCATAGCCAGAGGATATGGAATCAACATAAATATCCATCCATGGACACACGGATAAGGGAACTGTGGTCTATAAAAATAAATAACTGCACTTTGCTGAGCCATCTGTCACTTGAGCCATCTTGAGAGTACTGTTGCAAAAAGTCTACCCTGGAACAAACTGGCTCACATGTGTCTTTAGGACTAGGGATCAAGTAGGGCTTAGTTAACTTGTGTAGTTCATTTGGGGCCCAAATAAATTTGTTCCTCCAACCCCTGGCCTACCCAGGAGGATGTCTGGGTCTGGGAGGGCCAGCCTCACCTCAAAGTTTAATTGCTGGCCACTCTGATGATTTAGACTGGCCTCTGTGGGATGCGGAAGCATTCTGTATTTGGAGCAGAGTTGGTATCAGCTATGAAACGCAGGATGCCACATTGGTTAATTAAAAGCTATTTATAAGTGGCTATTCTATATGAAGTTTTAATCCAGAAGTTGGCAGGAAAAAGCAGAGGAGAACTGAAAAACAAAATGTTAAATGCAATGTGGTATCCTGGAATGGATCCTGGAACAGAAAAAGAACATTAGTGGGAAAAACTAGTGAAATGTGAACAAAGACTAGAGTCGTAATAGTCACATACCAATGTCACTTTCTCAGTTTTGACAATGCCTCCTGGTCACATACCGAGGGAAAGGTATAGGAGAGCTCTTTGTACTATCGTTGTAACTTTCCTAGAAATTTAAAATTACTCTAGGTTGGCAACTGTGGCATGTGCTTGCATTGCAGCACTTGGGAGGCTGACACAGGAGGCTCTCAGGCTTGAGGCCAGTCTTGACAATTTATCAAGACCCTGTTTCAAAATTTAAAAAAATTAAAAAATGTAGCTGAGGGTGTAGCTCAGAGGTAGAATGTCCCTGGATTCAATCCTCAGTATCCCCCAAAATTATTCTAAAACAAAAATTTTTAAAATAATAAACAGGAACATACCATTCAGGATCACAGTGGTCTTACTTTGGTAGAGTAGGTTCTTAGTGAGAGATTCTCTGGAGCTTCAACTGTAGGGAATTTTTTTCAAGGAATATACGTTTTTACCAAATGCCTTATTTTGCATATTTAACATTAGAAGATATTTCTTAGTTGAACTGACACGGAAAGACTAGTGAATATCTTATTAGTTGTGACTTTTTTGTGCTATCTATATAAGAGACCAAGTACATATTAAATTGTAAATGGGAATCTTGGAATACTTTTCACCTGGGCCCTTCAGACTAGGACTTAAGGGCCTTCAGTGTGTGCAAAGTTTAATAGCAAAAGGATGATTCTGCTCTCCTGGGAAAAGATGGTATTACTGAGCAATCAAAAATAAGATTACAGGATTATAAAAGAGATTCAACATGTTTCCGCTATCCTCCTTGTTGAAAGAAAGTATTCAGAACTTTTCATAGGAGGACAGTGTTTAATATCCAAAGAGATTAACTTACTGGTGAAAGGATTTCACAATGACAGGCATGCAGAGAGCGAGAGGACAAAGGAGAGCTGTGTGGTCTTCACAGGTCACATCAGACACTGGTAATGACAGAACTCCAGCTCAGGCTGACCGTCCATCTGGAGAGCAAAGGAGCCCACGTAGGTGGTTTCTGGAAGGCGCCCACTTTAGTGTAAGCAGTAATGGTGTTCTGACAGATAGCTAGACACCTCGACCTCTGATCACACCAACTTTCCCTTCAGTAAAGGGAGAAAGAGTCCAGGAAACAACCCCTGTAGTAGATTGATGGCATTCCTTAGGAAGGAGCAGAAATGCCTGGGGGCTTGGTCCCCCTCCAGCACATTCTCAGGTGCCCCAGATGCTGCAGATCCAGTTACCACATTTTGAGAACCTAGATTTTCTTTCCTGAGTGTGCATAGTGAATTTAGTTGAGATTTTAATTTTTATTTCTTTAAAACCCTCCATTAACATTGTGTCTTTTCCTTAGGTCTGATTCTTTTCTATCTTACCCCCACCCATGCTATAGTGATAAAAGAAACAGTGAAAATGGAAATAGGCATGTCCAGTACTCATCAGCGGCTCTGTAGACAGTAGAGGAGGGCCAGTGGGCCCTGGGCTGGTGAAGACAGGTTTTGGTAGGCTTGGGCAGTTAATGTCCATCTTGAAGCCTTGGCAGTTTTTCTTCATGATTTGTAGGGTGTGGGTGTTTCCAACTTACATCTTACTTGAAAGTCTGCAGGGCGCATAAATGGGGTCACTCAGGAGCATGCTGGACAAGGGGTCATTGAGACAGGTCACCCCAGGGCTCTGCTTACTAGAGACCTCTGTAGATTTCCTTTCTTTTCTTCCTTCCTTCCTTCCTTCCTTCCTTCCTTCCTTCTTTCTTTCCTTCCTTCCTTCCTTCCATTTGTTTGTGTGTGTGTGTGTGTGTGTGTGTGTGTGTGTGTGTGTGTGTGTGTGTGTTGGTACTGGGGGTTGAACCCAGGGGTATTTTATCAGTGAGTTACACTCTGGTCCTTTTCATTTTTTATTTTCTCATTCATTCATTCATTCATTCATTCATTCATTGTGTGTGCTACTGGAGATTGAACTCAGGGGCATTCTACCTCTGAGCTGTACCCCCAGCCCTTTTTATTTCGAAACAGAATCTCACTATGTTAGTGCATACTGGCCTCAAACCTGTGATCCTCTGTCTCAGCCTCTCAAGTACTGGGGTTACAGGTGTATGCCATGGCACCAGGCTTATATCTGCCTACTAATTGCCAGGTTTCTTCCCAAAGAACTGAGAAAAAATATTACCTAAAAAGCCATCTCCCCACTTTTACCTTCCAGTTTATAAGAGGGTTGGAAGAGGAACTTCACCTAACCCCAATGCTGGCAAGGATGTGGAAAGTAGGAACTCTGATATATTGTTGGTGGGATTGCAAATTAGTGCAACCACTTTGGAAAACAGTGTGGAGGGTCCTCAGAAGAATGGGAATGAACCTACCGTATGACCCAGCAATACCACTCCTGGGTATCTACCCAAAAGAATTGAAACAGACTACCATAATAATGCATGCATATCTACTCTTATAGCTGTATAATTCATAATTGCCAAACTTTGGAACCAGCTGAGATGCCCATCAACAGATGAATGGATTACAAAATTATGGGCTATATACACAACAGAATTCTACTCAGCCATAAAGAAGAACAAAATTATGTTATTTTCAGGGAAATGGCTGGAACTGGAGAATAGTATGCTAAGTGAGTTTGTCAGTCACCAAAAAGTGAAGGGTCTGATGTTCTCCCTCATATGTGGAAGCTAGGGAGAAATTGGGACACAGAAAAGACTCCAGACAAAGAGGAGAAACCTTAGTGGAGTGAAGGAGGAGACCTAACTGAGGGAGATGGAGGGGAGAGGAAGACTTGAAGAGGGAAACACCTCAATGGACATGATGCACATACACAAATTCATCGAAGACAATGTGTTGAGCATGGGAGCGTGGGGAGGGGGAGGGAGTGGGTGGGAACTGAGGGATGGCTCAATGAGTACTTTGTGCATGTATGCCTCTATCACCCTGAACCCTGAACTTCATCAAGATGTATGATTACAATGCACCAAAAAAAATATATCAGATGGAAAACTCAAAATTGACTTGGCAGAGCTAAAGGAAGCTGAAACACAAATGTGCATGGTGGTGGATACCTAAGAGAAAAGGGCTGATTCACCCCATAGAACCCATGAAGGGCTGAGAATTTGCAGTCTTAGCTACAGTGGGGGAGAAGCACATGGCTAAATACTGGTTTTAAAATCTGTATATGAAGCAGTAAAAGTCCCAAGAAATAATCAGAAACCAAGAAGAAGCTACAAGAAATTAAAATATGCTGGTTAAAAAATCACTTTTCAAAAAGCTTTTTAAAATAAAGAACACACAGTATGGAATGTTTGCCTAATTAATTATTTTTAATACATTTGTGTCCATTTAACCACATTGTTTCCCATTTTGTCAATATACAACTATATTGTGGTTTATTAAACCTTAATTTATATTAGTTGAATAACTAATGTGCCAAGTTTGTTCAGATAGCCTCTGTTAACTTCAGGATAAATTTTTTTTAATTGCCATTGAAATCAGTGGTTTAGCAAATGACCTTGTAAATATTTTCTTAAATCTTTGATAATTTACTCAGGATAAATTTCCAGAGGTGAAATTTCTGGGTCACGAAGAACATGCCTTTAAGGTTTTTGAAACATAATTTCAAATCACTTTCTAAAAAGGCTATATGTTTCTCAAAGCAGTGATTTAGAATGTTCATTTCTCCTCACCTTTGACAATAATAGATATTATTTAAAAAAATATTCCCAATTTTATAAGTGAGAAATGGTAACATTTAAAATTTATGTTTCTTTGATTACTGGTAAGAGTGATCATTTTTTCATATTTTCATTTTTGGATATGTTTGTTTTCTTCATTTTTGGTTTATGTTCATTGCTTAGTGTGGAGAGGAGGTTGATGAGCTTTCTTTTACTGCTCTGCAAGTGTTCTCTGCATAGGTAAACATTTAAAACATACCTATGGTTAATATTTTTTGCCATCTACTTTTAAATGTCTTCATCGCATTTCTTGATATAGAGAACATTTTAATATTTATAGAATGGAATATGCATATCTCTTCCATTTTGCATTGTTTTCAGTGTAATGCTTAAAAAGTTTAATTCATCTTAAGATTGAATGGCTATTTCTATGTATTTCTTCTAGATATTTTATGGTTTTATTATTTTTTCCAAATTGCTATTCAATCTTTCAATTCCATGTATTGAATAATGTCATTTTCCTCCTTGGTTTGAAATTTCCTTTTATCACATACTAATTCACATGTATTCTTTGGTTGTTTTTGTTCTTCTTGTTTTATTAACCTATAACTTTCTGCAGCAGAAAGCTATTTTAAAATTATTAGTTTTATAATAAGTTTTTAATATTTGAGACTGTGACGGCTTCTCATTTTTTAATTTTCAGAGTTATCTTAGCTATTGAGTATCTGTTGTTTTCTCAAAAAAGAAACTCAGAATCATTTTCTTTCAGCCTCTAGTGATTAAACTTGCAACATCTTTGTAAGTACATTTGAGAAGAAATTATTTCTGTTGATGTTCAATTCGCTAGTTCGCTAATCCCTTTCTTAGAATCATTATTAGATGTGGCTTGATGTGCACAGCTCTGGGGCCAATTCCCAGTTTTTTTGGAAGTTCTTCAACTAGTAAAGCTCTATTCCTCTGGTGGCATCTTTTTCTGTTCTCGCTGCCTGACTTTCCAACATTAGGAGATAGTGCCTTACATGGGAATTATGATTCCCAGGATGCTGAGATACTGGAACCTTCCCTGGCTCTGCCCCATAGCATAATTTTGGCTAGTGGTATGGAAAGTTACTTCCAGCAGTGTACAGTGTATGAGCTGTTTCCTGACCTGGCTGATAACTATGACTGGATGTCATAGAAGGGCAGCAGAAATAACGTGCGCTTTATCAGTTCAAGAAGGCATGTGGTAAAGGTTAACTGTGCAGTCATTTTGTGGGTACAAATCTGAGTGTGGAGGGAGGATAGCAGGGATGTATTCATTGTCTTGTCCTTGCTTCCAGGGTCTCTCTTTCATGAGACACACCCTAGATAGGTTTATAATAAAAACAACAGCTTATTTTTAAATATTATTCTTGCTCTAAGCCAGGCATTATTCTAAGTACTTTCTACATATAAACTCATATAATTCTCACTTCTACCTTATGAAGGAAATCCTACTCTTGTTCTGGTTTTATAGCTTATCTCAGTTGAACCGTTTTTTCCTTATAGTAGGTAGAAATTCACCTTAATTTCTGGCATCAGGTGGTCTAACAAATCAATTTTTAGTGTGTATTTCATTTTTTCTGTCTTCATTAATATTTTAGACTTCTATTTAAAGAGACACTCAGGGCTACTAGCCAGGTATGTTTTAAACTAGTATTCATCATCTTAAAATTTTTTATTAGAAAATGAAACACAGATAGAAAATTTTTCATAAAGATGCATTACTTAATGAGTTGTAAGGTAAACACCCTTGCAACCACTGTGCTCTTGGAAGAATCGGTCTTTTCCACTTGTCCCAGAGTTCCTCTGATTTGCTGCATCTCAACTTGACCCTCTCTGTTCCACCAAAAGTAACCACTGCCCCACGTTCTTGGGTTTTCTGTGTGGTTTTACCACCAATGTGTCAGTCTTGTCTACCTTTTAAAAACTTGATGTAACTTTTACACATATTTCACTCTGCAGATTCCTTTTCCCTGTTTTCCACAATTTGCCTATAAAAGAGCCTGGGAGCCTTTGACCTGGTGAGTTTCCTGAAGCGTAGGTTTTGCTGAGTGTGCCTTTGTGATCCCATTCATCACTCTCCCCTGTTCTTTCTGTTCCCTGAAAATTGGCAGATGGATCCAGTGACTTGATCAGATTTCGGGCTGATGCATTTGGCAAGACTATAAATGCTGTTGAGTCCTTTCATCAAGAGGCGCGTGAGATCTGTCTCTCTTTTTGTGATGTTAGCAGCTGTTGGTGCTCAATGCATTAATTCACTGGAGGTTGCAAAATTGTTTTATTCTATCATTTCTTTTTCATTGATTAATTGGAATAATTTTAGAACAAGCAATTTTCCTCATTTACTCCTTGGTACTCTGTGCCATAGTTCTTTTAGGAAAGGCAGAGAAATTGCTTCGTCTTTTCCCTTTATTGATTTTCCAATTAAGGAATTGGTTCCCTATCATTCTACAAAGGTGACCAAATAGGTGTTCAGGAAAGATTCTTATGAATCCATAGACTTAAGCATATTTTGTGAGTTTTGATCAATTGTAATTACTATCCTCATGAAGGCCAAATTTTCTCATTCTTGTCAGTGCAGACTTCTTCACATTTGCCTCTGAGATCCTGTGTCATGGCTGTAGTTGTCACTTGGAGCCTTCTTGTTATCTATTATGACAAGATACTGAAGGTTCGTCTGCACCTGCTTTAGAATTAGCCATTTTCCCCTAAAAGACTACATTCCTTTTCATTGGTGTGATATTTCAGGTTTGCTAGGATTTATGAGTGTTAGGGATGTTGTGTTGACTTTGTAATTGGTTTTAGGCCTCTTCAGTGAGAAGAACTTAGAAGTATATATATTTACATGATAACTCATGAGTTCATGCTGATGCTTGCAATTCAATCATCACAACAGGTTTGCATACCTACTCTCCTGTAGTCCATCTGTTTATTTTTCCCACAATGAGTGTCTTGGTTCACAAAAACACAGGCTATGATGAAATCAGAATGTCCCATAATTATTCATTTACTTTATCTATTATCATACACACACCCCTTGAATAGCAATATTTATACTGTCCCACTAATATAATTAACTGAAAACTGAAGCTTTTTTGTAGCACATAGTCTCCTTTTTAATGATTAATTAAATAATTTTTAAAAGGGGAAAGGTTAGTTTTGGTTCATGGTTTCAGAGCTTTCAGTCTGTGATCGGCTGGTTCCACTGCTGCGCAACCGTGGTGAGGTAGAACGTCATGGCGGGAGGACATAGTGGATCGAAGCTGCTCAGCTCATGGCTGCCAGCAGCAGAGAGCCCTATTCTTAAATACTTATGCTACATCCATATTATTTGAGCATATAGTCACTACATAATATACTTCTTCCTACTAATTTGTACATACCTTCATTTTACAAGTACTCACATGTGCGCGTACACACACTACTGGCTCCTACTAGTACTTGCATTGCTGTCTCTCTTGTCATTTCTGTTATTTGATTCAATCCTGGATTCTACTAGACACGTCAGGGACAGTTCATGAGAGCAAGACCCACCCTGAAATCTTGCCTGTTATCACTTTGGCCCCTTTATAATTCAATGTCAGCTTTGCTGGATTCAAAAAAATTGGGCACACATTTTGTTGTTGCAGTTTTTTCTAGTTTTGAGACTCTAGAATATGTTATTTCATATTATTTATGTTTTTATTTCATGTTATTTATGTTTTCAGCATGTATTCCTTTTCTCCTGCTTTGTTTCCCAAGATCTCCTAATATTCATATATAAAATCATCTTTGTGTTTCATCAGTTTGTCACTTGGCATTGACTTCTTTGTATCTTTTTATTTCCTTACTATTTTAGGATGTTTTCCTTGATTTTATCTTCTGTTTCCCTTAGAAAATTGTTGTGTTTATTCATTTTGTATTTGGTCTAGTTTAGTGTTCATTTCTCGAGTGAGTTATTCTTTCACAGCTATTTATTTTTGTAGCTCTTCCACCTAATTTGTGAGTTTTCTAGTTCTTATTTCTGCTTTTCCTTCATATCCTGTATCATTTTTTACAGTTTCTTTGCTCTTTTTTTGCAATCCTGTGTTTTTGGCATGCTTTCATGGCCTATATATTTCGCTCTTTTTTTTCTTTTTTTGTGGTCCTGGAAATTGAACCCAGGGCACTCTGCCACTGAGCTGCTCCCCCAGACCTTTTTATTTTTATATTGAAATGGGGTTTCAGTAAGTTGCTGAGGCTGGCCTCGAACTTGCGATTCTCCTGCCTCAGCCTCCTGAGTAGCTGAGGTGTGCACCACCATGCCAAGATATTTTGCTCTTTTTTTAAAAAATTGATTTTCTCAAGGATTTGACTTTTTTTTTCTTGCTATTATCATGTGTTGATTCTTGAACTTTCAGAAGGAGGTAAGGTTCAAAGTTACTTTTCTAACTTAACAGAGGTTTTCTTTTTAAGTGTGTGTGTGTGTGTGTGTGTGTGTGTGTGTGTGTGCGTGTGTGTGTGTGTGTAGTATTTTAAGATGCAATGATTCGTTTGTGAAGTTCGCTGGCTCTTTCTCCCTCCACACAGTTGTGTGAACTTTCTCTTTGTCTCTGTTGTCCTGGTTCGGATCCAGTTTGATTCTGCTTTCAGCAATTTCTCCTCAGTGTGGAGGTCTGTCCTGGCAGGAAGTTCTGGTGGGCTGTATTGAAAGCATGCAGGAGCCGGCCGGTAGCTACCTCTTCAGAGCCTACCCAGACCTCTTTTCTTTTCTCAGTTTGGTCTTGGGATGGGGCACGCTCTTCCAGTCTCAGCACTCTTCTCACGCAGGTCTGCAATGCTTTCCCATGGACATTGTAGGTCCTTAGAGTTCTTCCGCTGTGAGGTCCTTTCCTGCACCTGTGCCCATAGGCATGGCTCCTGCAGCTGTTCTTAGTTTATTTTCATTCACTTACATTTTGAGGTTCGTGGGTATACCTTGCCACCTACTTTTTTTTTATAAATGTTGTCTGTGAGTTTTTTTGTTGACTGTTCATTTTTATTTGAGAATCTAGAAATTAAAAATCTATAGCCAGGTGTGGTGGCACACACTTGTTATCCCAGTACTTGGGAGGCTGAGACAGGAGGATCTGGGTTTGCGGCCAGCCTCAGCTACTTAGTGAGGTCCTCCGCAACTTAGTGAGACCCTGTTTCAAAATAAAGAATAAAAAATAGGGCTGGGGGATGTAGCTCAGAGGTAGAATGCCCCTGGGTTCAATCCTCGGTATCACCAAAAAAAATCTATGCCATCGCTGATAACATCTAGTGTCCTCATTTAATTTTGTATGTATGTATCTTTTATCAACCAACAGATACTTATTGAATGCCTAGAGCAGGTCTATTATAGATACTGGGGATATAGCTATGAATAAAACAGTTTTTGCCCTCAAGGAATATACATTACAGTGGAGGAAGACCAATTTTGGGCATGTAGACCAGTAAATAAACAAGAGTGTCAAGTGTAAGTAAATTCCAGGAGGAAAATAAAATAAGGTTCATTCTTTAAACCATTTGATCATGTTGTATGTGCATACATGTGTGCATATTTGAAATATTACTTTCTAAATTATAAACATTCCAGCCGGGTGTGATGGCGCACGCTTGTAATCCCAGTACTTGGGAGGCGGAGACCTGAGGATCCGGGTTCGCGGCCAGCCTCAGCTACTTAGTGAGGCCCTCCACAACTTCGCGAGATCTGGTTTCAAAATAAAGTATAAAAAATAGGGCCGGGGGCGTAGCTAGGAGGTAGAACGCCCCGGGGTTCAATCCCCGGTACCACAAAAAGCAAAGAAAACATTCCCACATATTGCATTCCTTTTTTTTCTTTTTACTTTTTTAGTGGTACTGGGAGTTAAATCAAGGGATTCTACCTCTGAGCTACACTCCTAGCCATATTTTATATTTTATTTTGAAAAAGGGTCTCACTAAGTTGCTGAGGCTAGCCTTGAACCTGCGATCCTCCAGTTTTTAGCCTCCCAAGTATTGGGATTACAGGCGTGTGCCACCATGCTCGGCTCCATGTATTTCATTCTTTTATCCTCACTTTAATCTCATGAATAGGCAGATAAGGTGGAACTTACTCCCCATGTAAAAGGAGGGATATTTAAGCTTCGATAATTATAAGTGGCATCCCATACATTTACAGCTACAGCTTCGATCTGCATCTTTTGAGTTCAGATCTGCTCTTTAACTTAATACTCAGTGTTTTTTCAGATCACTTTACAGAAGCATTGGGGGGGGATGGGAATGATATATTTTCAGCCCAAAGAATTAAATTTTAGTACCGATGATGAGGTCTGTGCTCAGTGGTGCCGGCGTGCAGGGCGGGCCTCACTGGGGTTCTGCAGCTTGAAGGAGGCTGGGTTCTGTCTGTGGAGGGGAGGCCCGGTGTTGCCTCCATGACGGACATGGCGTTTGAGCGGTGCTTGCCTTCAGTGGGCTGGGGACTTTCCACTCGGGCTGAGCCACGTAAACAAAGGCATATGGCATGGACTCTCGCAGTCGGAGGACAGGGAGAGTCCACGTGTCTCTCCAGTGTTCCCTTCATGCACTTACACTGCAGTAAACTTCTGAACTGCAGTGTGCCAGGCACTGTGCTGGGGCAGAGATGAAAAGACAGGCAGGAAGGGGAGACTTCTGCTTTGTATCCCCGTCTGAAGATGAGGCCTCAAGGACTGAATCTTCATTCACCTGCCACATCCAGGAAGGAGGCCCAGCCTGCAGGTGAGGAACAGGGAGGTTCTGACCTGGGAAGCTGAGCATTTTCTTTGTACTGATTGATCGATTGGTATTGGGGATTGGCCCCAGGGGCATTCTGTCTCCATGCTACAACCTCAGCCCTTTTTATTTTTTATTTGGGAACAGGGTCTCACTTAGTTGCTGAGGGTCTTGCTAAGTTGCCGAGGCTGGCCTCAAACCTGGGATCCTCCCAAGTACTGGGATTACAGGCATGCACCACTATGCCACATCCTGGGGCATTTCTCTTGGCAGGTTCCTTGGTGTTTCTGACCTTGAAGACATTAATTTGCTTGCAACATATTGTGTATGAAAAGCAGTGATGGGGGAAAAGACTAGAACAATATGTTGAGAGCTGGATTTCAGCCGACTTTAAATGTCATGATAAGGAATTTATTTTTAGGTAGTAAAGAGTCACTGAGAGTGTTTGATGAGGAGGCTGACCTAAGAAGCCAGAGCAGTAGAACAGAAATAGCACCGCCTTGCACTCGGCCAGACAAGGATGAAAAATAAGTTCCTCCGCTTTCTAAAAGTATGATACATTGGAGAATTTATTTATATTCTTTGAGCTTTATTTTCCTGATCTGTTATTCACTGACTCTTTTGTCCATTTGTTTATTCTTTTTTGTTTGTTTGCTTGCTTGCTTGTTTTTTTGTGGTGCAACAGATCAAACCCAGGGCCTTGCATATACTAGGTAAGTGCTCTAACCACTGAGATACACCCCAGCTACATATTCACTTAAAAATTCTGCTGATACATTCAAGTTACTCACTATGTTCTAGAGCTGCACTGCTACTCACAGGTCACCTGGAACCACTGAAACACTTGAAACGCACATCGAATGAATTGAGATGTGCTGGAAGGTGAAGTATCCACCTGATTTGAAAATCTTAGTATGAGAAAAAGAACATAAAGCACCCCAATAGTTTTCATGCTGAGTACATGTTGGAATGAAGATAGTTTGTAAATATTGGGTTAAATAAAATATATTTAAAACTAACAGTCTTTCTTTTTTAATATGGCTATCAGAAAATCTAAATTGGACCCCATTTGTGGCTAGCACTGTATTTCTATAGCATTTCTGTTCTAGATACTGGACTTTCAAAACTGAATATTTTAGTAGTAGGTGATAGATAATCAAAAATAAATGTTGGGCCACACCTGTAATCCCAGGTTCAGGCCAGCCTCAGCAAATTAGCAAGACTGGCAGCAAGACCCTGTTTCAAAATAAAAATAAAATAGGATTGGGGATATAGCTCTGAGATAGAATAACCCTGTGTTCAATTCCTAGTGCCCCCTATAAAATTAATACAAGTAAATGTAAATATCTAAACCATATAATTTAATTTATTCATTTATTGTTTTCATGGGGCACATGGTAGGCAACTGTTTTACCACTGAGCTACATCCCTATATAATTTTAGAATGTGAAGTAAGTGCTAGGAAGAAAGTAAAGAAAAGTATTCAGCAGAGAGGGACATGAACTTGCACCAGTGATGGAGGGAAGAATAGAAAAGAGAGTCTGGACAGAGAGAAAGCGGACATTTGGAGCTGTAATTTGAAGGGAAAGGTGAGCGGATTTGCTGATGGATTGGATTTAGGGGACAGAGGAAAAAGAAAAGAGAGTATTGGAGGTTATGATGAGTATTAAGTGTGATCCAGAATGGAAGGCATCTAACAACATGTTAGGCACCTGGGACTCTCAGAAGATGGGGAGGATGCTGGAGGCTGAGTGTCTCTCAGCTAGCACTCCAATTTTACCACTGCCTCACACCTAGCCAATCTTAAAGTCATGTCTCAAACAGGAAATACAGCTTCTCATTTGGAAATTTTCAGAGCTTTTAGACATTTGTCTTCCTCACGTCCCACCTGCCTCTGTGCTATCTTTGTGCTCTCTGGCGCATCTCCTCATTCGTTGTATTTTTGCTAGCAGATTCTCTTGGTTAGTGGGGCTTATCTAGTGGATGTGTCTGTCCTCTCTCAGGAACTCTGGCTAATTTCTCCCTTTTGGGGTCTTACAACTACTGTGACCATCTGTTTAAATATCTCTTTAGTGACTGTAAAAACAAATGAATGCCTTCCAAATATCAAAGGCACACAGAGAATTCTGCACACCTCCTGAGTAGAAATCCTCAGTCTCTCTCTCCTTTATTGTCAAAATGACCATTTTCACCAATGCTGTGGAAATTGAGGGTTTTATCCACTGAGTAGGTGGTTTCTATCCAAGTACCAGGGCATGTATCTCTCTAGTTAGCAGTGGAACACAAAGCTTCATGTCAACTTTAATGGTGACTCTGCAGATGTAGGTGCTGAGCGTCTCCATGGGATATCTGAACACACCCACCCTCCTTGCCAGCAGGACACAGCCGTCTTAAATGCACACAATATCATGCCATGGCCACCACATATTTCAGTATGGGGAGTGAACTGTATGCCAATTGGCCTTTTCCTGAGACAGAACAAAAATGTCGGTAAGAAAGCAAGGGGGAAATTATTTTGTATGGAAAACAGACTTAGGTGACCAAGTCTGAAGTGACTCCTGAACAGCCACTTCAAGACACGCATCCACAACTGTTTATCTCACGTTCATTGAATCTCTTTTAGACCTGGGGTAGGCACTGGAGGTGTGGGGAGGTAACCTCTAAAGTTCTTGTAAAATTATTGCCTTGATGATGTTTTTGGAGGGACAATCCTAAAGGGAATAAGAGGCCAACAAAGCAACTAAAAGACTGAATCAAAATTTATGGCAAGGATGTTAAGGACTGGAAGAGGTCAGCAAGGAAGATGTGGATGAAGTTTGCAGAGAACAATATTACCTCTGTGGGACAGAACAGGATGAATGAGAGAAACCCCTGGAAGGCAAGTTGTTCCGGGCACTGAGGAAGTGGGACTTCTGGGTCTTTTGTCCCAGTAAAGTGGGAGAGAAGGAGGAGACATTCATTCCTGCTCTCTCCAAGGTTACATGCCAGATTACAATCAACGCTATGCCTAACACTGGAAATAGTTGCATTTATTGGACATTTCATCATTCGGTAGGGCATGGGCTGAGAGGTACAGTTATTTCTGCCTGTAGCATAGAATGTTAGATGGCTGTTGCCTACAGGTATAGCTTAGGAACAGCTGAAAATCCATTATACCCACAGAATGTCTTCAGCCAAAATGAATACTGTGATAAGAATCCAAGAATTCCAAGCTGGTACTGAGAGAAATTCCATATACATCAATGGAGCCCATATGAACACAGTAATTCTCACTATACTTTCTGAATGGGTTTGGTTTCCAAGCAGAAGGTGCCCAGAAAAGAAAAGCAATCTTGTGCTTCAAAATTCAGTATTCTTTTGGGCTTTTGTGATCATTTAAATGAATATCTTAGACTTTTTTTTCTGCAACAGATTTATTGAGATGCAATTCATATGCCACACACTTACCTATTTAAAGTATACAATTCATGAGTTTTAAGTACATTCATAGAGCTGTGCAACTGTCAGATCCATGATAAGCTTTAGAAACACTGCACCCACTAGCAGTCTCTCCTCATCTCCCCTCACCTTCCCTGTTTGCCCCCCACCTCCACTCTCCTAGACAATTGCAAACTTATTCTTTGTCTTTGCAAATTTTCCCATTCTGAAAATTTCAGTTAAGTGGAATCCTACAATATATGGTCTTTTGTGATTTCTTCTTTCATTCAGCATAATGATTTCAGGTTTCATCCATGTAGCATTTATCAAGACTTTATTCCTTTTATTGCTAATAAATTGATACCATATGGAATACAACATTTTATTTTCTTATTCTCCAGTTGTGGACATTTGGAATGTTTCCACATTTGGGCTCTTATTACTGACATTGCTATGAAAATTCATGCGTAAATTTCTAATGTGGACATATATTTGTATTGCTCTTGAATGAAATATACATTTGCTTCTCATTTTCACAGAAGTTATGTTCTATAAAGTCACCGCCAGCTCTGAATTAGCAAATACTTAACCACCACCTCTAGATAAAACACAGGGTTAGGTCCCTTCAGGCCCCTCATAAGAAGGCATTGGTCAACTGGTCAATATATAATCTTGTTTTATGTATGTTTCTGCTTAAAGACACCTAATTTAAAATATATTTTGCATCAATAATTGATTGACTATATGTAGTATTTTTCTATAATAAAATACCATATAAGAAGGGTTTAATATTTTTCTGACCCCGAGTAATGTGAATGTAAATTTCTTTGGTTTTAGCCCCACGACGATGTTGTCTACTATATCAGTCCTTAACTCAGGAATTCACTTTACACACTTTTTCATCTTTGCCATGGCTTCATTACACAGTACGAAAATTATGTTAGCATTTTCTGTAGTGTTCTTACATATAGATCTGTGAGTTTTCTCTTTCTTATTTTGGATGTACAGTGTTGATGATTAACCAATGTTGAACTAATTGCTGACATCACTATGCTACACCTGAGTCAAGCTTATCTAACATACTTATTTTTTTCCATAAGGACTATCACAACTTATTGTGTTTGAGATCTCTAGACAGAACTTTAGCATTATCTTTGGGGGTCATTTCAAGCAGTGGAATCACCAACAAAAGTCACAAAATTGCACAAACCATGGACTAAAGAGACCACGAAGAGAACACATAGAGTATGAGCGCCAAGCAAGGAGACAGTTTTGTGTTTTTTGGCCTCAGTCCAAATATGCATGCCACTCGGGGCTTTTGTTGCTTTTTAAATGTGCACGATTCACAAACACAGATCTGGAAATAATGAGGATAAACTCTACCTAGAGATGGAGTTTCTGGACCCAATGGTAACTTTGTGTTTGAACTGTTGAGAAACTGCCAGATGGTGTTGCAAAGTGACTGCACCATTTTACACTCTTGTCAGCAGCACAATTTCTGTGATGCTGTACACATACATCCACACATCCTTGCCAGCACTTCTTAGTACCCATCTTTTTTATTCTTCCCTCCTAAGAGATTGTGAAGTGGTATCTCTTTGTGGTTTGATTTTCAATTTCCTGATTGTTAGTAATGTCAAACAACAACTTCTTCTTTTCTTCTCCTTCTCCTTCTTCTCCTTCTCCTTCTCCTTCTTCTTCTTTTCTTCCTCTTCCTCTTCCCCTTTCTCTTCCTCTTCCTTTCCTCCTCCTCCTCCCCCTTCCTCTTATTTTTCCTTCTTCATTTGATTTGCAATTTCCTGATGGTTAGTGATGTCAAACTCCTCCTCTTCCTCCT